>BLKM01000776.1:507732-531003 GCA_013340265.1 Coptotermes formosanus | reverse complement strand
AGTTCCAATTTATCCTCAAGATGTCAGGCTTGTCAGTAACTACTGCACCTGCATTCCAGTGTCGGTTAGTGAAAAAGTTTTCACAAATTAATTTCAAACATCTGAATGTTAATACATGTATCTCGCATTTTATTTAACGACTCACTATCACACAGTAAGATGATTATCATTAAGCTGTGTGCAAAGGAGGGGTTAAATTTTTCTCTGCCCACACCATGAAGACGTATAAGGGGAATGGTGATAAAGGTTCACTTATTTTTAACCTCAGTACTATAACAACATCAGATGTCAAATTTAACCTCGAGAAAAAATCCTGTGGTACCTGTTTACTGCGAGACGGGGTGGGTTCGTGTCCTGTCTGGGTACACTGGAAAAGAAAGAACTTTCTGGCCCTTCCGGGAAGAGATCCATGGATCATCCAACCCTTACCTTAATTCCTATCATGTCTGATACATCCCTGCAACCCATTCCGTAATTTAGAGTCACCCACAGTTATTATACACGTGGTTCCCAACCTGTGGGCAGGGGACACCCTGGTGGCTAAAGGCTTATTCCAAGCTCCCCTTTTTTCCCCATAACTTCCTAGCAAATCTTGGTCCTGCAGCCTGCAGCCGGTGCTTAGTGTCATCTATTATTATTATTATTATTATTATTATTATTATTATTACTGTGATACATAAAATGTGAAATTTTTATATGTTCTGAAATTGTAGTCAGTTTTTTGTCATTATGTACTTTCTGAATCAACTAAGCCTGTGTTACTAACTAACTAACTAACTAACTAACTAACTAACTAACTAACTAACTCCATGGAGCAGAGGCTTTCTTGAGAAGCTAACAGTTGATCAGCTAGTCAAGAAATTTCCCGCATTTTATGGAACCCGGAGGTTCATTACCGCATTCACAAGAGCCCGCCACCTGTCCCTATCCTGAGCCAGCTCAATCCAGTCCATGCCCCGTCTTACGTCTTGAAGATCCATTTTAATATTATCCTCCCATCTACGTCTGGGTCTCCCAAGTAGTCGCCTTCCCTCAGGTCTCCCCACCAAAATACTGTAAGCACCTCTCTTTTCCCCATACGTGCTACATGACCCGCCCATCTCATTCCTCTCGATTTGATTACCCAAATAATATTTGGTGATGAATACAGGTCATTAAGTTCCTCGTTATGTAGTCTTCTCCACTTCCCTGTCACCTCGTCCCTCTTAGGCCCAAATATCCGCCTCAGCACCCTATTCTCGAACACCGTCATTCTTTGTTCCTCCCTCAGTGTGTGAGACCAAGTTTCACACCCAACGTAGCCTGTACTACACGTATTAAAATGTGAGGGTCCGCAAAGCCATTTTTTAACCCGTTAAAGATGAAGCGTATCTGTTTAATATAAGGACTCGGTGCTTACCGCGCTGTGAACACTCTCCACTTCGGTTATGAAAACCAGTCTCTTAATGTTTTATAAGGCAAAAGTTGCTCTTTGTTCTGAGATCCGTACAAAACACATAAACGCAATGTGGGCTCCACATTGAATTTTTTAATGTTAAACCGCAAGGCTTTAAAAGGTTAAGTTAAGAATACGTACTGATACCTGAAATTTTGTGAACAGCTGACCTGCGGATCTTCACGGCCTGGTGCTTACATTTTGCAGTGTTCAGTAATAAATAACTTTGTCATGTAGAACACTCTACCTTACAAAAGAATTCTACTTTATTAGCCCCATATTTTTATAACTTAGACGTAAACATGTTAGGCATGCGCCCTCTTATTAAATGGCCTGTTCAATTGGCTGAGGTCGTGCTGTGTGGCCTAACAAAAGAGTCACCACTGAACATGACGTAACCAGACACTGCAGAGCGGACAGTTGCAGAATAAGCCAATCAGCTTTACGGCCACCCCACCAAGCCTGAACACCTGCGATTCTACAAGCATTGTTTATGGTTATAAATAACTCTTGTGCCCATATGATTCCCTTACACACGCAGAAACATGCTAAAGAAAGAATTCACAACTCAGACAGATGCAGTTACATAAATGTTGATTTGTGTAATCAATCCTTGACTCCAACTATTCAACAAACACAGAGCACAGTCCAAAGCTGGCAGTTCCTCAGCTAGTCTAGAAATTCCCCTCATTTTATGGAACTGAAAGTTCATTACCCTATTCACAACAGCCTGTCACTTGTCCCTGTTCTGAGCCAATTGATTCAATTTACGTCTTACCATTCTATTTCTTTAAGGCCTATTTTAATATTATTTTCCTATCTGTGCCTAGGCCTTCAAAGTGGCGTCTTTATTTTCCGTTATACCACTAAATATTTGCACACATTTCTCTTCTCCCCCATACGTCCTGCACGCCCCACCCTTTCAGTCTCCGCGATTTGATCACCCTTATAATATTTAGCGAGGAGTACAAATCACCCCGTTATGAAACTTCGACCAGTGTTCTGTCACTTCCTCCCTCTTAAAGTCCTAATATCTTCCTCAGTACCTTCAATACATATTGGCTATTATTCATTCGGTGGATAATTTTCAAAATCAGTCACATTCACTAACAAATGCGCAGAACAAGATTACAAGCTGTACAATAAGGAAAAATTAAGCAATAGTTTCTCTATATTTTCAGCTTTATATTCTTATTTTACCTACTTATCAGATTGACCGCACGCCACACAGCAACAACAGTAGACACATTCGAAGAAAACTGCCATGTGTTCGAACCTGAAAGCTTCAACATGCAAAGCACTGTCTCTTCATAAAATTCTGTACAATTCTCGTTTAACAACCCCAGACTCTCTAAAAATGTTCTTGATCTTCACGTTATGTATCTAGGATCGAATTCAGAAGTTCTTTAAATGAGATTTCTTCGAATAAATTTCTTTAATTATGCTGCAACCTTACACTTTCCATGCAGAAGTGGAATTTCACAGACAGGTTTATTTATACGAGCATAAATTCAGTTCGCGCCCTGTAAATACCAACATGTGTTATGATATTTAGCTGTGTGACAGTGTGCAGCTTTTGAGTTAGCCTGTTAAAATATTCACTATCATTACGAAAATTTTAGTTTCATAACCAACTTCACGAAAGCTCTCCCACAATGTCACTACTATTAAGAGTGCGAGTTGTTATATTATTAATGTTATCACGCTATGTTGTCATATTTATCTAAAGAACTTACTTCAGCATATAAACGTCTCTGTTGATTTCATTTTTGTTGAATGTATCACGCATGAGCTGCTCGTCGAAAATTTTTTTTTTGTATCTGACTTACTCGGCTCCCACTGGTTGGATTTCCGTGAAAGTTTATATTTGCGTCGTTTATTATATCGTTATATTCTCCCTGGAAGGAAAAAAGCTTCGGATAAAAGTTGTAGAGGAAATAAAACACACATTTCATGTCAAATAATTTTTTTCCCCGAAAGTCACGCCCTGTACGAATTAATTACATAAAATATAGAAGAACACACAGATAATGGACGATTAAAGATAATCTGGCGCGAAGTACCGTAATTGAATTTGACTGCAGTCGTGCTGTTGGATGGTGACGTCATTTCCGCAAGCCGTTATTGATTTTTTGCTCGTGCGTTACGTGTTGCATAAGTAGGGGAAAACACAAACGAGCCTTCGCAATATACGTGTAATGTTTATTGCTCATATCAAGGAATATAAATTTAGTATGTAGACGAAACTCGTGCTATTTACGAATTAATTACGAAAAATACTGAAGGACAGGTCATGGATGATAGAAGATAATTTGGCGCCAAGGTGTTTCCAATTGCATATCGGGTAATTCAGACAAAAATACAAAGAATACTACTTCATACGCATTATTTCGATCGGTGGAAACTTTGAGGTTGAGATGCATTGTGCTTGACGGATAATTTGGGAAAAGTGCATACTCAAAATATTTAAAATATACCTGGTTATATATCAACAATAATTTGGCGCCAAGTATCGTAATGGAACTTGTTGCATGACGTAAAAATGACGTTACTGGTGGGTGGTGACGTCACGTCCTGGTGCAGTTATTGATTTTTTCTCGTGCGTGTCGTGTTGCATAAGCAAAACAACTCGCATTCGTAATACGTGTGCGTAACATTTATGGCTTATATCAAGGAATGTAAATTTGGTGCGTAGGTAATTATTATACCCATGAATTGTGACGAAATACTGTTCGTAAGTTGCAGTTTGTGGAATATTTCAATGAAGTGAAGTTTTGAGGTTATGTATGACCAACAAATTTAACAAAAAATCAGCTTGGACACACACATACGTATAATATACGTAATTAGTTTTCAGACAAATAGAACAAAGCACCCTAATAATAGAGACAGATAGTATTCTGTGAATGCAGAGACTATCAACAGAAGGGTGTGAATGCAAAGATCCAAACGCGCCCCCAAGGTTGCGTTGTATGTACATGCCGGGTTTCAGCTGTGATTGCAAAAAAAGTACAGGCAACCGTCGTTTTACGCGATTTCGTTTTGAGCGATTTTGCTTTAACACGACTTTAAAATTTGCGCAACTTTTCGAATTTACACGATAATTTTCGCTTTAGCGCGATTTGGCATTAGACGACCCGTCGTCGCGCTCATCTAATTTACTCGATAATTTTCAGTTCAATGCAGTCTGGCATTGGCGATCGGTGGTCATGGTTATGTTGGTGTTATATCCACGCGGATGATTTAGTTTTCTCTTCAACGGCATTGGCTTTTCTTACCAATACGAGTCAGAAACGTAAATCTGCACCACCTAGTGCAGTCCAAGTGAAAAATCGGTGAAAGACAATCGGTGTTGAAGAGAAGTTGCGCGTAATAATGCGACGTGAAAAAGGTGACGGAATGTTTTATATATGCAGTAATGTTAGACCCGATCATAGTAGCGTACATGCAATTCGTGATACTGCTGATAGAATTAAAGAAAGTGATAAGTGAGGAACTAAAGCGTTCGTTTGTGCAGCAAGACTACCACAATTCTATCCGAATGAACCATATGAATGACCATGAATGTGAGTCTCGTTACGTTTTTATTGCATTAGAAATAAGTATATTATATAGAAATGTACGTATACTGTATAGAAATGTGTATATACTGTGCACACAGTACATACTCTGCAGGTGCGTATGTCCACTAATGGTACAGTCATACACTATACAGAATGAGGTTGTCACTCCCCTAATCCCCAGGAAGTACATTGTTTTAAATGGGAATTTTACATTCGATTTGCGCAATTTCGATTTACTCGTTTTTCAGGAACGTAACCCTGGCGTAAGACGAGAATTACCTGTATTGCAAACAACAATGTACTGCCACAACCATTCTGATCAGTCTCCATCAGTTAACTTGGCGACACACATCTAAATATAGTAAAGCATTCCTTTGTTACAATACAGTGTATTCTCAATTATCCTGGGTAATGGTGGGGATAGGTTTGCACGGATAATTGAGAAAAATGGATAATCCAAGTTTATTGAGCCACAAACAAATAATAAAACTGTAATTTATTTATTATACACATAGAACACAGCATACAACTTATTGTTTACATAAATAGTCTGTGATTTTTGTTTGCCTCTGGAATTCTCTAACAAAAATTTAAAAAATGTTATTTCCCACCTTTATACTTAGTCATGCATGGATAATCCACAAACCAGATAATCCGCACACAGATAATTTAGAGAACACAGTAATTTCCTACTGAACATACTCCACAAAATGTCTTCTTCATGGATGAGTGTGCAATGTTGTTTTCTGGGCAAAGGAAAACCCACACTCTACAATGGGATGGAATGCAATCTACCACATTTTACACTGTGTGCAGTCACTACTACAAATCAAGTAATCAGGTGGTATTACTTTTAACGGATAGTTGACGCATGCTGCTGTGGAAGTCGTCTTCACACCCTTAACACCACAAATGCTGCACAAAATGTTTCAAAGGACCTACACAGAAATTCATAGGACCTACACAGAAATTCATTTGCGTTAAGAACACGGACAGAGCTCACACCATTGCACTTGATCCATAGGTATGTAGGCATATGGTAACTTGTGACACACCCTGTATTCTATTTAAATTAGCAGCGCTGGTAAATGATAATTTTCTTAACTGTTCCTCTTTTTAATATGTGTTACCAATCCCACACATTTCATATTGATGTAAGCTGTTAATTTTCGTGCGTTATCTGCTGAAGTAAAGCAGTGTTGTGATAGAATGTTCAACACTGCTTTTCATGGAGTGCATGGGTCAACAGTCATATAGAACCACTACTCTACTACAAAACAGTGGTGCTGTCATACGACCAACATCAAACAGGCCACACGATTATCACAATCAGTACTTTTCTGTAGAAATAAAAAATGCTTCTTTAAGAATACCTGATCAATAAAAACATTTACACCCAACGGAGTACAAATTCCAGGTGCAAGGTCACCATGGCAACTAATTCTCTACAGTGGCACCTAATATTTTTGGGTCCTCAGTATGGAAATTGATTCTTGTCGCCCTTCTGGTGTGTACCAACAACAGGTGGACCCTCTATTTTGGAAGATTTGCGCACTCCTGATTTATACAGTTCATGATTAAGTTTCCTGAGATGTAACACCACGTAGTTTAGTAGATGCATATCAACATTTTGAAGGAACCATCTACCTCCATCTTCAGGCTACAGGAATAAGTCACACACGAAAATGTGGTATAGAATCACGGAAGAGATGACATGATCCTCCAAAACACTGGTTCCCATCTACCAAACAACAGGCGTTACAGCCTGTAAGGCTATTGTCTTGACACTCAATGTTGTTACAAGCTCGTATCTTACATTCACACCATTATTACACACAGTGCCATAGCTAGATTTGTGGTGTCCAGGGTGAGTAGACGTAATGGTTGTCCCTAACAGAAATTGAATTAAAAAAAGAAAAGACAATGACTTATTGAGTTTCCCTTTATCTGGCTCAATATTATAAAATCTGTTGAGTGTCAAAAATGCAATTCTTTTCATTTAAAATTTCCATTTTGCTGTCCTTGGTCTCTGCTGCCCGTGGCAGCCACACCACTTGCCCCCGCACTAGCTACATCCCTGATTACACAAATTTCATAAACATAATTCTCAAGATACATTCAATACATATGAAAAATTTAAACATCTATTATCAACAAATTCTTAGCTATATTCATAACAAATATGTGAGTAAACATATAGAAGAATAATACTTTCTGGTCTGAATCTTCGAACTATGCTGTGAAAAATACATTTGCAGAACACATTATATATGGCTGAGCAATAAATCAACATATGATATCAGTCACTATAACTACACTATAAAACCTTCAGCAAGTATGCAAATAAAGAACTACACAGATGATGACACTGTCACATGGACTTATGAAAAATAGTCGCTAAAGGATACAATTCATAAAATTGAGATCAGAAAAGTGGAGAATACATGCAGAAATTATTTGTAACTATTCACAATGGGCTCAATGAAAGATTACTATCTAAGCCCATCCATAAGCCCGGTCGCTTCAATGAACTTACAGATGGAGTTAAGATCTCACATATGACAGGCATAATTTAGAAAAGTGGAGAAAGTTCAATGAGCATTTTTGACATTTTCATAGAGTCATACTAATATCACGCATTCTTCAGTTGGGGTAATATTTATTACACAAATCTTACAAACGCATATTCCTGTTGTCACCACGCTCCACAGTGATCTCCTTATGCATCTAACAGCAGTGGACATAGATACTTCTTCATTATAAAACTGGATATGTGTGCATAATAACCAAAGCAAAAACACAGAAAAGGCGTACAGTGAAGTAAAGGATTTGATGAATTACAGAAAGCATCCACGATAAATCACGACACAAAATAACAGGGAAGGACAGCTTACACACAGACATGTAGACACAACACAAGGACACAGCGGATGGCAGGCATAGCTCCACACATCCTGAACTTCAGTACAACCTGGAGATGAATGGTCTTTGTCATGCCTCAGCCACTCCACCCTAGGGGGAAAAAACCCTGGTACCCATTGGGTAGGAGGCTCCGTGGGCCCCCCACCCTGTGTGGAGAAACTGGCAAGAGAGAAATACCTCGCTTCTACCAGGAATTGAACCCTGGTTCCTCGGTTGTGTTCAAGACAGAATGTCTTTATAAACCCACCTGCCAAAGTACCTTCATCTGTGATACAGTTCCTTTCCCTGTCAGTACCATAAGCTACAGGCACTAAAACTGCAATGATTAACAATGAAATTAAAAAATGATCCTTCCTAGCATAATAATAAAACAATGATATTGACAATGAAAATTCAAACATCATCTGAATAAAGAGAGCCTGTATAATAAGAGGAGACCAATATTCAAATAAACCTGAAGAAGAACAAATAAAAACTGAGCATTTTGTTACACCTTCACAGTAATCCTTCAATGTTGGCACAGTCATCAAAATAAAAACACAGTGGCACACTGTAACTAACAATGATGTGAGAACCAATGCTCAAAGTAGGCTCACGTTTTTCAGTAATGGCACAGAAATAATTAGACCATCTAAAGCACTGATGAGAAAACTGTAACTGGACTTCTAGAAAACTACTGGACTTGTCAGCATGAAAAGGATATATGCAGTTATCCCTGTGGCTGCCAAAAAGGCACTTAGGGGAACACAGTTATAAACCTACACATTCATAATCTTGGCACTGAACAGAGGTGAGTGGCCTGCTTCATGCCCTGACCACCTTACCCCCAGGGAAAGAGCCCCTGGCACCCACTGAACATGAGGTCAGTGAGCCACTGAGCTGGTATGAATGCTCTGGTGAAGGGAAGAATGGTCCACAGGCTAACGTCACAGATGAGAAACTAAAAACAACAAAATATTAATATTTACAAATGCTTAGATAATGAAAAACTGGTGACAAAGAGGCAAGTTTAACTGACATTCTTGCAACCATGGGACTAAAAATGTAAGTCGTAGTAGCATTCATGATTACATTTATTCGCTTGTATTAATATTACGTATTCTTGCTGACTGAAAACGTTAGATGCAAAGTTACCACAGCACTGACAGTGACCACAAATCTCCTGTGAGATGTGACACCACATACTCAGGCAGAAATTTACCAACATTTTGGAGAAACCTGCTGGCACCATCTTTAATTCTTCTAACCTGATGAAGGAGGCAGAAGGTTCTTGTAAAATGTTGCTACAGTTCTACCAGACTACCTATCACCACTTCTCAGAATGGAGTAAACTTCATTAATTTATCATCACTTGGTTTGTGGACTGGACAGGATTCAACATATTGAAACTGGTCACCAAGCAACACAGATTGCCCACTACTGCTCTAAACAAATGACACTATGTATATTATTGACACAACAAAGAAATGTACTCAGTTAAATAAATAATCTGGGAGAACTTATTTTCTTTCACCTGTTAATATGAATGTGAGAACACTAATTAATGTTCCCCTTTTCTATATGACAGCTCAATGAGAATTCTTTATACAAGACGTATCACTGAGATATTCTGCAAGCACAGCACATGTGCTGATGAGCCACTGCTAAGGACGAGGGTGCAATAATAATGATTCACAACCAGGCAGCTAGTTCTGTAACTGCCCGAAGCACAAAAGTGTCTGAAACCGTGATTTGTGGAACAATGCATACTCCTAACTTCTACTGACCATAGAGTAGCTGAGGAACCTCTACCTACGGAACCATTTACAGGCCAGAAAAAGTTCATAGCATGGACTGCAAAGCAATTACTGCTAAATTATTGCAAAGAAAAATTTATTTGTAAGAAGCTGATATTTACACACACAGGCACACAGACAGAGAGCAAGACAGACAGACAGACAGACATGTGTGCATGTGCGTGCATGCACACACGTGTCCAATGTTCCCTCTAAGCTGCGTGGCCGTGCAGTAACTGAAATGCTCCCGTGCACACTGAATTGTTGCCATGCAGCTGGAATTTTTAAATTTTCGTTGTAAATATTACTATACATATTACAATGAACTTTTGAAATGCCACGCAGTTGTCAGGTCGTGTAAAAATTTTCTTCTCAGAGCAGCAGCAGGTCCGCACAGCTGTAAAAAAAAAAATTAGAGGGAATGCTGCATGTGTCTGATGTCTGTGTGTGCTTATGTTGCAACAAAAAAACTGAAGCATTTTTCTTGTCTTTACAAAAGCTCACATCCAAAGTTAATACAAGGTTTCCTTTCTGTGTCATATTTGGGCTGGTTTCTTTTGGCACAAACGCTAAATTCTTCACCGAATGTTTGACAAGCACACTCACAGTTCTTCCTCGACTGACAGCAGATGATTTATTTCTTTCTTTCCCTTAATTTATTCCATGATTTCTCACAGAACACCTGACAATGTTCTGTGCGACCCAACAGTTCTGCAGAAACGTGGTTGGAAAACACTGGTCTTGTATCAAAAAACCCTGTGTTTGACTTCAACTATCAATGCTAATTTTATAATAAAAAAGACATCCACTTACCTACAGACAGCAGTACAGTCCACTACAAAATCGCTATCTACACCAGATGTACTGTACCTCAGACAACAGACAAAATAATACCGATAATAATATAAAAATACTACCCACACAAACGTAGAAATCGATAATGGTCCTTTAGAATGAGAACACTGTACTATGTCAAGTTCAAGCACTGAACAAAGTTACCTAACATTTTATATTGTTCACTATGTGCACTGTTGATAACCAACTCATAACATTCAACCCACAAAATGCACAATACAATTCCTTAGATATTTATATTATAATACTACACTGAATGTTCCTACATGTTTTGATCCACAAAACCTATCATCGCGAGGGAACCAAACCAAAGGAATATCACATACAACCAAATTAGCCACTTTTATACTCCGTTGACACAGTGTAAAAAGTCATATAGTTAAAATGTAGACACTTCTTTGTAGAATTGTCATATAAGTGTACTTGCTCTTGGTATACAACATCTCAGAGGCAGCTTACATACTCAGTGAAAGTTACCACAAGGCTGCCTCCAAGGCACTGTATATCAAGACCCAGTACGCTTATACAACTATACTACAAGGAACTGTCTACATTTTAACTATCTGACTCTTTTACACCATGTCAAATGTGTATAAAAGTGGCTAATTTGGTTTTATGCGGTACTGCTTTGGTTGGTTCCCTGATCATGATCCCTTGTGGATTGAAACATGTAGGAATATTTAGTGTGATATTAAAATATACAAGTAAATATCTCAGGAACAGTGCGGCCACGGTGGCGCAGTTGGTTGAGGCACTTTGCTACAAACCGGCAGGTCGCGGGTTTGATTCCCAATGGTGTCAGCGGATTTTTTCATTGACATAATCCTGTCAGTCGCACTATGGCCCTGGGGTTGACTCAGCCTCTAACAGAAATGAGTACCAGGAATCTCTCCTGGGGGGGTAAATGTGGCTGTGTATGGCTGACAACCTACAACCTCCATGTGCCGACTGTCTAGAAATCTGGGAGCCTTGACCTCTTGGAACCCTCTGGGCCTGTCCAGGCCTGTAAAGGGACTGCTTTACCTTTATCTAAGGAACAGTATTGTGCATTTTGTTGGTTGAATGTTGCGAATTGGTTACCTGACATTATAAAACATGAAACGGTCTAAATGCAAAATCAAGAGATAAAACTCTTACACATAATACACTTAAGGCACATGATACATGAATATAATTACAGCTATTCTAATGCTATGGAAACTGGCACGTTGTTGAACTTATTGCTGTGCGTTTGGTCCCTGAAATATAAAGATTACAGTTCAGATTCAATTTATGTACAGTATATTTCAATAACCCATGCTAATCAAGAGAAAAAAGATTTATGAATAATAAGGAATGAGAGATAATCTGTTTTCCAGCCATTTTGTCCTTGGTTCATACACCTGTCAATTACACTTCAGCACGCTATACTGTACTGACACTGACAAACACTGACCAGTTATTGTGAAGAAACATAAACCCTCATAAAAGGTCAAGCACCCATTGCACATACCTTGCTCCCTTTCAAACTTAATCCTCTCTCCTTTCCCCACTCACTGAGACAGCCATAACACTGGTCAACTATGGGGCGGGGGGAAGAAGTCTAATTTATGTGTTTTTGTGTTCACGAATATGCACAATTTTATATAAATTTTACAGACGATTTACAAACCAGAAAAGCCACACATATATAAAGAGGAGTACACCCTAGTTCAATAACCAATTGACAGCTTCAGTGACTTTATAAATCTGAATTATCTCCGTAACGGAAGGCCCTAGCAAAAATAAAATCCTAAGAGTAGTCGCTGAATTCAGGCTGTATGACACAATATTGTTACACAACTAAAACTTAAAAATTAAATGAAACTGTGAAAGAATAAAGAGAGAAATAAAACGTATGGAGGAAAACAATTACAAAATGACGATCAAAATAAAAGTCACATACAAGAAGGTGACTGGTAAAATCAACGAAAAGATAGAGAAATCACAGACAAACAGGATCCTTGGCATAGTGCATGGTGGCAGAGAAGAAAAGGAGAAGGTAAAGGAAAGGGGCGAGGAAAACCAATAATTATGACGACAAAAACAAAGACAAAGAGGAGAAACGAAGAAAATTACCTACCGCTTTGAACTGCTGCTTTCTAGTTTCTGATATGTGCTAGCTGATATTAACTGCAGGTACCAGTTCTTTGATATTTGTGTATTCAGGATCTGATGAGAATATTTCAAGTAGTTCGCTGAAGGTTGGCCTGTCTCGTGGCTGGTACGCCCAGCATCGTTCCATTATCCTATAAACACTGTTTGGACAATGTTCCGTTTGTCTCAAACGCTCCCCCTTCTCCACCAGCTGTATTACCTGAATAAACAATATAAAATATTAGTAACATGTCATTAACAGGGACAAGACTCTTGATACGCACCATCAGCACAAACTCAATTTCATACAATACTTAAACGAAATCTTTATTGTTAAACTACTCCTACTCCTCTGTATTTTCACATAATATAATTTCAGTTTATTAGACACAATATTACATTTGCGGATACTGTATATTCTTTGGATAAGCCAATTATTCTGAGAAAGACAGATTTGCATTTACTCCAGGTTCCATTCTGGGAAGATTTTACTGCACTGGCAAGTAATTACAAACCCAGTTCTCACTTCACCACTGGTTCTAAAAATTTACATTTAACACTGCTGTTTTATGCAGGCATGCTTACCTCTACACCTCTCATCTCTCCATAGGGCTGCTGTCCAAGTGAAAACATTTCCCATAATGTTACCCCAAAACTCCACACATCACTTGCATGAGAGAAGGTGCCAAAATTATACGACTCTGGCGCGTACCTGGAAAGTATGAGCAGGGCTCCAGAATATGCATCATTTGAACTATGAAAGTATGAGCTGACTGAGTAACCATTAATTATGATTCACAAGCTCCTGGTATGTGATATCACAAAGTCTGGTACACAGGTATGTGTTTTGGAGGAACCCTGTCACAGTAAAGATAGGGGCTGTAAGTACCTACCTACAGAATAATTCACATATGACAACCATGTGTGCATGTGTACACATGTAAATGAGCACTGTACAAGTTCCTTCATGGTTACAAAAGACCACCACCAGTAAAACCATACCATTTGATAGGCCAACGGCCTCCCTGAGTGGCTTTGTAGTATTCACGTTCATTTGCCAGAGCTCGTGACAAACCAAAATCACTGATCTTGGCCTGGTGTCTGGACGCAAGCAGAATATTCCTAGCAGCCAAGTCACGGTGAACAAACCTCTCTTCTTCCAGGTACTTCATGCCTGTAAATAAAATTCTAGGTGCAATCCACAAGCAACATCAACTCAAAATAATACTAAACTACCGTACAGTGTAGCATATTTCCATATGTTCCTGAACCTGTTGTTGTCATTATTACTATTACTTCATTCTGCTTGGAACTGGATAGGACTGAGTCCCTTGCTACCACAGCCTTAAAAGGGTCCTAGCATATGAGGCTCCATATTGAGCACTGGTGGAGTGGTAAACTAGCTGGGGAAAACTGAAGTACTTGGAGGAAAATCTGCTACAGTGCCATTTTATCCACCACAAATCGTACGCGGCATAACCTGGGACTTAAACCAGGTGTTCACAGTGACAAGCCTGCAACTAAATACCAGATCCAAGGCACAGCCATCTGTATCTGTCAAACCTTTGAAGACGAAGCGTATCTGTTTTATATAAGGACTCAGTGCATACTGCGCTGTAAACACTCCCCACTTCGGTTATAAAAACCAATCTCTTAATGTTTTATAAGGCAAAAGTGCTGTTTGTTCTGAGATCCGTACAAAACACATAAACGCAACGTGGGCACCATGTAGAATTTTTTAATGTTAAACCTGGTGGTACGTAAAGTTACTGCTAGGCTTTAAAAGGTTAAATAATGTAACAAGAGTCTTCAGTAATTCACTCATATTATTATTTTCATCTTACATGCATTCTTTCCTCAAAATGAATAAAATAACCACATTCTCAAGACGGCACATCACTCTTGCCACATGCTGTTTCTCCAAAATTACTGAATGAATCAAATCTGGTATCACAAGTTACTGTAAACATCAGAAAACCTTAATTTTGGTGTGTATCAGTCCAGCATAACCAATACTATACCAAAAGCCCAGAAACAACTTCACTAATTTACTGGAAAAAATGACTAACCACATAAAGAAATTGGTAAATTTCAAACTTCTTGAAGTACATGAAGTTAGAATGGACACTGTTTGGAAAATATGTTTACTTCAGACTGGAGTACACCTTCATGCTCTAGTTTACAACATAACACTGGTCCTGACTGTTGGGGTCACATGGTTTGAGTGTTTAATATATGGAACATCAGTTTCCAAATAGGCTTCAAAATTCACAGACAGAATCTGAAGCCAGAATTACAAGCTACTCACACAAGAAAGACAATAAACACACAAAAGACATACATAATATGAAAAAAAGCTCATGAAGTCTTGAGTTTCTTCTCGGCATAAGGATTTTACGTAATGCTGACTTAACAACAAATCTTGATAGAGCAGATCACTTACCACATGCAATTTGTGATGCCCATACTTTCAATTCATAGTTGGGATTTACTCTATCAGGGAACTCTAACAGGTAAGCCAACATTGAACCCAAAGGAACCAGCTCCTGAACCTACAGAAATATGGAAACTAAAATAGTACACGTGTTAAGCATAACATAGGTCTAAATTTTGGTGATAAAGCTGTGTTACTGAAAAAACATTATTAGTCATTTTACATTGTCTTACTTTGCTTAAAGAAACATAATGGTTCGGAAGCCAGGTGTGCTTCCTTCAACAGGTAAAAGTGACAAATCTACTGTGATGTGCCTAACAGATGGAGCTAAGCTCTGTTCAAGTTATGTTTCTTGAGCCAAAATGAGATGAGGAAAAATGTTTATTTGTCAATTTCACATTACATTACATCATATCAAATGATTCAAGAGCTGCACATCTTTCAAATGTGTAACGACACAGATAATTTCACAGCCCTATTTCAATCCTCTCAGGACTAATTAAAGGACAACTGAGCCTACCAGCATGTCTGCTCAGCCAATCTGAAAAACACCATTTTCCAGTTGGTTTTCTCCTTTTTTAGATCAACAGTCAATACACTTATCTTCTTTGAATGTTCAAATGTTCACACCCATTCAATAAATGTAAAATGAAGACACATTAAATCTTTCCTTCTGGCAACACTGTGGACATAACAGGAAACACAATAAATACTGAAATATTGACAAAAATTATGTGGACTGGGAGACATGTCAGCACTTGAGTAAGGTGGAAACAAAATAGTTAAATGTCACAACAGTATAATTGATTACACGAAATTACGTAATGTATATCCATTCTTCCCAGTACACACAGTTAACAGTCATCCTCCAATTATACACAATGCAACACATGCACTTGGAAAATCATCATTAAATATACTTGGAAAGAAACAAAGCTGCAGGCCAGACACAGGCCTCTCTCTCTCTCTCTCACAGACAGACAGACAGACAGACAGACACACAGACAGGCAACCACAAACCCCCCCACCAAGGGAACATGGATTTGACGTTGTCACAGTGGTGTTACGGAGCACCTGATTTTCCTCAGCTGTGATGACGTGCCACTGGGTACGTGGTTCCCAGTGTTTCAAAGGATTATCGTGCCTTAACCTTCAAGTATCAAGCAGTCAACCACACACCCGATGATAAAGCGTTACACCCCAGACAACACAGATCCTAGGGAAACATATGTGTTAGAAAGACTTACCATAAGCAAAGGAGGTCCTTTGGATACTCCAATAAGCCTTACTATACAGTGATGATTCAGGCCTATCATAACTTTAGCCTCCCTTAGAAACTCATCACGGTTTGCTGCTACATGCTCCTGATGCAGAGTCTTGATAGCTACATCCATCTGTAATTAGAAACCTTCAGTTCTGCGACTCATCTGACAACTGCAACTGACTGACTCACTGCACTGGACAGAGTCCTTCTTGACAAATTACTAGCTAGTGAGGGATTTCCTGTATTTTAAAAAACCCGGAGGCTCATTACTAAGTTCACAACGGCCCACCACTTGCCCCTGCACTGGGCCAGATGAATCCAGTCCATGTTATTCCACCCTATTTACTTAATATCCATTTTCATACTGCTTTCTTGTCTATGCTTAAGACTTTCAAGTGGTCTCCTTCCTTCAGATTTCCTTACCAAACCACTGTATATATTTTCCCCCTACATGCCCCACCCATCTCATACTAACTTCTTTGATCACCCCAAATAATATTTGGTAAGCATCAGAAATGATAAAGCTCCTCGTTATGCAGTCTCCTCCAGTCTCCTGTTACTTTGTCCCTCTTGGGCACAAATATCTTCCTCAGTACCATATTATCGAACACTTCCAGCCTACATCCCTCCCCCACCATCAGCGGCAAAGTGTCACACTTATCTAAAACAACAGGTAGGGTTGCAGTTCTGAACATTTTAATCTCTGTATTCTCGGACAGAAAATGGGAAGACAAAAGATTCTGGACTGAATAGGAGGCATTCCCTGAATTTAATTTGCTCTTAATTTTTTTACTAATGCAATTTTTATTTGTTAGTGTTGTCCCAAATATTTAAACTTCCCACATTTTCAAAGGTCTTATTACTCCTCGACTCAGCCTCTAACGGAAATAGTACCAGGAACATTGCCTGGGGGGGAGGGGGGGTAACGCGGCCGGTGCATAGGGCTGACAACCTTACCCTCTTCACGTGCCGACTGTCTAGAAATCTGGGAGCCTCAACCTCCTGGAACCCTCAGGGCCTGTCCAGGCCTGCATTGGGATAGCTTCACCTTTTTATCTTTACCTTATTACTCCTACTTATGTTGTGACTTTGTCCTAGATTCTCTTCACAAAACATATACTTAGTTCTCCTAATATTTGCTTCTAGAACAACCTCCTTACTGGTGACTAATAACACTTCTGTATCCCTTTATAGTATGCATGTTTTTGTCCCAAAAATTAACATCAGCAGGAAAGACCAGAGGCTGCTGAGTCCCAATCACTTTCAATACCTCATGGTTTGCTTGAATATTCGTGCTGTAAGTTTATTACTGTTTTGTTATTTAGTTATTACACTGTGGGTATAACTGAGATAACAAAACCAGCCAGCTGAATCTAACTGTTCCCCTTAAATTTAGCCTGTTATTACTTCCAAGAATTTCATCCCACAAAAGTCAGCCATCTGTCTTGACTGCAAACAGTCACACTTATGAAAATGAAATATGATGAGCCATTACCACTGTGCCATCAGGATTCTGGTATGTTCCTTTGTAGACAGATCCAAATTCTCCTTCACCAAGAACTGTGCCCAAAGATAGGCTATCACATGGTATAAATTCTGAAATTACAACAGCAAACAAAGAACTCTTTAAAACATAATTTCTTTCTCCTTATACTTCAATAATTAATATCTTTTTTTCAGTTCATTTAATGATATTTTCTAAGTTTTCTAGAGTGTCCATACAGTGTCAGACTTGACCAGGAATTAAACTGCAACCTTGTAAACAGAAGTCCAGTATCACACTGTATGACAGCACTGAGATGGTATGCCATTTAGGTGCAGAGGCAGTAAAATTATGCAGGATGAACTGTTCCTCTACAACTAGAATGTTGTATAGTACTGAATAACATCTCACATGTCACTTGTCCCAATGTCACTCACAAGTCAAAAATCACAAAGGACTAAATATCATATTTATTTGAATATAACATGAGAACCTAGTCCTAATTCATCATCTTTAAAATCTGAGGTCACCTTATAATCATGTACAAAGTTAAACACATTCTGTGATGACATATGCCTGAATACTGAAGATTTTGAGGGATCATCATCTTGCATTCAGATAAATCTGGTGTATTAATATTTATGAACTACTAGAATGGCATTTCCAACATATTTACATCTTTGAATTAATAATATAAATAATAAGCAGTGAGGATAGCTCAGTCAGTTTAGTAGCTAAGCTACAGACTAAAGAGGCGTGAAGTGGATCAAACATTACATTCATCATTCACTCCCACCCACAGCTAAGCTCAATAATGAGCGCAGCTATGCCTCCACTCCTCCTAGATGTCTTTATGAGATGGTGCTTAATTAGGTGGAGGGGTTTCCCATTAAGGTGACATCACTGTGACTAAACCCCACACAGTGGAAATATACTGAAGGAACCAATGTCAAGCTCCATACATCCTTAATCTCAGGTTAATATTTACCTCCAGGGAAAGAGCCCTCTGTATTGACTTCTTGTGTATGCGCTGTATATGGAATCGTAGGATGGCGGACACAATTAGGAAATAAGTGTCTTAAATGTTATCTCACACCACCATCAAATAACTACAAGGTTAGAAAAGTCTGCCCTTACTGGAAGTCAAACCCCAATAATCCAGTTACATCATTAACTGAGCTATTCTGGTTGCTCAATACTATTAGCTTCACTTCTTAAACAAGACAAGAACTGATTCAATAAAAGACAAAATGTCAAAATGAATCACGCAACCACAACAGAATTCACAGCTTTTAAACGAGTGCCGTAATTATTAATATGTACGTTCATCGCTACTAACCATGATGTTCTGGTTCCTGCTTTTTTAGAAATGGTGGAACACTCTCCACATTATGGTTTCTGTCAACTGAACCTGAAACAGGTGCTGGTACAGGTGGTATAGACGGGCTGACGACGATATTACTATTACTGCTGTTAGCAGTCAGTGAACCGCGACGACTGTGAATGGGTGATGCCCCTGCACTTGATGATGGTGACACTCCATGATTTCTGTTTGGTGAGCGTTTCAGTGGCTTTCGATGAGGTAACGTGGCTGACAGCTAAATGGACAAAGATCTTTGTGATTGCATGTGTACATTTTATAGTGAAAAGTTTGTCTGAAAGTGAATCAAAATGTGCTAACACTTTATATGTAATGTTTGTTGACAGCAGGAATACCTGCATTATTAATACAGTACTATAATTTTTAAAGGTAATAAGGTTTTCAATAATACACACCCCCACACACATAAGTTCACAAGTTACCTTTGAAATTTAAAAATACTCTATGATACAAAACACACTACAAAATAAAGTAGCTTCCTATGCGTTCTTCTCTCAGTCATGTGGTTTTGTGTCAGCTGTTTTTATTGCATACCATTTACATCCACCTTATTTTATTGCTCTTAGATTTCTGATTCTTCTAGCGCTATTTCCATTTCACATAGGTAAATTAAACACACCTATCTAGCTCCCCAATCTTGCCATAATCATTCATTTTAAATTTCTTGGCAGCTCTTCTTGGCATCTTCCAGCACTCAGCTGAACCATCTTCGTCTGGGTCATCACGTATATCTCTTTCATTCAAAATTTAATTCTAATACCCATTTCAATATCCCTTTTCTATCTGCTGTTTTTCCACAACCAAGCCACCGTGGTCATTTCACTTCTAACTCCACCAACAAATTATGGATTCCAATTTCTTCTCCAAAAATTTAAGTGTTTTCCCTTATTACAGCTTTAAAAATTTCATATTCACTGCTCAAATTTTGACTTGTTAGGATAGTTAATTTAAATAACCATTACACCTACATTTTAGTATGTCAAGTTGAGCAGATGATATGTAATTTTAAACTTAGGCATGACAGTGAGTAAAATGAACAATTTTAGATTCATGTCAGCTATGTTATACATCAAGATTCATGCTATAGCACAGCTACAGTATATTACATGTTAGAACATAATCTGAGGCGTAAGTCTGCATGTCATTAATACCACACAATATTAGCTTACTGCTGTCTAGTAGGGAAGTGGAGTGTTTAAATATAAATACGTCAATAGACTTTAAACACATCAAAACACAATTAAAATAAAATTAATTGCATATATACAGCAATTTAAAAACTGCAATGTGTGTCAGCTATATTAACACTAAATGCAACAAGACTCATCTGTCATGAGGTCTGAATCCTACCATATATCCATCTGGTGCCATTACTGACTATGCTAATAGTCCCTCATGGGTCACAGCACAAGTGTAATTTACAGCAATGAAAGGAAATTAAGTGCAAGAGAGTTATTCAGACTATAAACAGTTTGTAATGGAATTTATGCAATCCAAGTATGTTGGCATTCTACAAATTTAATATGCGTATCATATAATGTCACACGACATCATCAGTTTTTTTTTCAAGAGAACCTTTCTTTCTAGGTGTACTGTTTTAACTCTGTATTATAAGGACAATGTTTTTAATATTTAGTTTTATGTTACATTATACATAATTCTCACCCCATTAAGCAGTAACGAGGGAGGCATCTCAGGCACTGGGGGTTTAGGCATGGGAGGAACTGGAATCTGCAGTGTCGTAGGCAGACCGTCCGACATTAGACTATAGTGCTCAATCACATGTTGCAATGAATCCAAATATGGACCATCATCAATAAAGAAATAATCACCCTAAAAATCATATTAAAACGAAAAATTAAAATAAAGAAACTAAATGCAAAAACAAAATAATACAACTAAAATGTCCATTCAATGGGAGTATTTTTATTCAGTGGTAAAGCACTGATGTGTTAAACATATTACACTAGATTTCAGGTTCTCGCGGTGTTGGATATGAGGACGAGTCTTCTGGGATGCGATGTGATGTAGTTTCGCAGCCAGTTACCAGCATTTTGGATGAACCCAAAGACAGAAGCAGTAGGTTCCTTCGACACGATAAATGACTGCCAGTCTACCCTGCATCACATCCCAGAAAACAGTAAGTTTCGTAAGACATTATGTTTTAATGACAGTGATGCCACAGTTGTGATAGTAGACATAAACAGTACTAAAAGTTCTTTCACTTTACTTTTGACTTCAATCTTCAAGTCATTCAAGTACATAATACTAAGCCTCAAAAACATTTCTGAATGGTTGAAAATTTCTCTTATTAAATGTGGCGAAAATAATAAATTGTATATATTGGGCTTTGGTTGGAAACAGAAAAAAACAGTCACTCAATATGGGATTTCACTAAATGCAGGAATAGTAAATAAATAAGGCTTTCATTGTAAGTACCAACATTACTAATGACTGTACAGCCCTCACTGTCAGATTACTATAGAACACTGATGCATTATATGCGTAGGAACAACTGGTACCTACCTACTAACCCCACTGCAGTGGCATAATCCAGAAAGCTATGATCATAAGACAAAGGGTATTAATAATATTAATGCTGTTATTGTTATTAATGTTGCTCTTGCTGCTATTGTTATTATCATCGTTACTACTACCATTACCACTTCTACCAAAACTGCTGATACTGCAACTACTACTATGTGTCTTATTGTCAGCTGTTCCAATTAAAACAGACACATGCATAATGTAGACGTTTAAAATTCAGAATCACCTGTGTCTTTATCTGGAAATGGTATGGCTGGCCAGAATAGACTGTTGTAAGCACATACATTCCACCGTTACGATCGCTGTAACGGACAAGGAATGTGCCATCCTTATTTCCTTGCTCCTTCAACATATTTACTGCTTCATGCCTGTCTAGAGTACCATGATACCAATCTTTCTTTTGAGTTTTTGGCATCGGACACTTGTAGTTTGCTGTGAAGTAAAATGAAAACAAATGCCATATATGTATTTGTTTATTTATTGTTCACTCAACAGTGTTCCACTCTGTTGTTTCGTTGTACAGTGCAATTTTCAGGAATGTAACACCAATGTTAAATGAGGACCAACTGTAACGGTATCCAAGTACTGGATCGCAACTACAGCATCCTGTTCAATGCAACTTACTGAGTATTCTAGCACAGTCATGGTGACCATTCCTCATAGCCAAATCAGCAGGTGTGTCATTCGCTACTGTCCTTGGGTTGACTGGCGCATTCAATGACAGCAAAACTCTTACAACCTCCTTGTGACCTCTACTGGCGGCCTCATGAAGTGGAACCCAACCTATGAAAGACAAGTGGAATAGGGCCTGATGCCTCTAAGAAGAATTACAGTAAACTGTTTAACACTCGCTGTTGTATTACAAAGGACGAAGGAATATTCTTGATAAACCCACTGCGGCCACCCTGTGTGGCAGAAGATTGAACACATTTCTTCTGTTGATAACACTATCGTACAAAGCTGAGATTTTCACAGCAAAGAAGGCTAATAACCTGGCCTTCATGGTTACAACACTGTAGTGTCCGTACACACATATCCACACTCTGAACAGACATACTCTAGCATATACTTAAGATGAAATAAGATCCTCCATAATATTGTACAGTCCATAATCTTATGGCACCTGTGTGTACAGGCAGCTTACTTAAAGCATGGGGTATGAAGACTAGTGGGCACAGTGTGGGTAGACAAAGAGAATAGGTAAACCTACAGGGCTATAGTGTTCTTACCTCAGAACATCACTTTTATTCCATTACACATTTCTTCTGATGTGTACTTCCATACAATGCACACTACCACACATCCTTGACTATGAGTAACTCCATGGCCGCTTACGTTAGACAATGCAAATAAATAAAGATTCCAAATGTATAACGAAACATTTCCTGTACTATTTTAATTCACCAGTCTTTACAAGATTTAAAAAAAAACTCAAAACTGAAAATGCTAGTACCACACACACACACACACACACACACACACACACACACACACACA
>BLKM01000776.1:399324-501465 GCA_013340265.1 Coptotermes formosanus | reverse complement strand
CCCCCCCCCCCCCCTCTCCCTCTTACTACAGCTGCTCGTCCAATCACAGCAGAGATCGTTGAACTCCGAAGGCAGAACGTCAGTCAGCCGGCCGGCCTGTGCGACAGTTTACAGAATAATTGAACTTTCTTCTGTTTTAACAAAAGTTTAAATATCGTAAGTTGATTTAATTAGCAGTGTGCGATTTCACGTTGATGAGATTAACATAAATATAGTCTGGACGTCTTCAGAAGACATGTTACGTTAGTTTTCTTGCTGAGCAAGCAGACTCGGTACGTCGGTTTACGTGTAACTGTAACAAACTTTGCAGTATGTTTCGTTTTACGATTTTCCAAACTTTTATATTATAATTTTCATTAAAACTACCTGTTACAAGTTTAGAATTTCATAATTAATGCTCTAACATCCCTTAATTGTTACGAAAAAAAAGTTATAACTTTGCTAGCCATTTTGGCGGAATTTATAATTAGCCGCGAAACTTATATATTTGAGGTATCCTAAACGATTTAATTATTCAGAAGTTTATAACTACTTATTTGCTAAATTTTACAATTAGTGTCGTTTTATTGTGTAACATAAATTGTTTAATTAATATTTACGAGCTCTACACCTGATATGAAACTTCGTTGGAACAGCTTGTATTCATGGCTGTTCTAGAAGATTCATGCCGCCAAAATAATTTTTTACATATAAAATTTTACGTGTGTTTTACAAAATGCAGTTTTATTTATTTCTTAATTTTATCACCTGAATTTTCGAGGTAAATTTTCTGCTGGGCAGTAACTACGTGTTCCATGTTTGCAACATACAGTATGACGAATGTCATCCCTCGTGAAACTGTGGACATGTTTGAATGTTGGAACAGCAGGGGCAGTACGTCAGCCATCTTCGTAAATGTAACCAGAACCTTCGCTGGCGGAAGTGCGTAGCCGTCTTGGAGTTGCAGCTTTCTGGGCTCCAAAATAAATGTTACAAATAATTTTATTATATTAATATACTTTAATTACTATAAATTTCACTTGAATTTACGTATTTTTTTCACAATAATATCATCTGAATTTTCGAGGTAAGTTTGTTGCTTACCAAAAAGTGCATAATCCTGTTTACGTCACACGGTATGGCGAAAGATATCCTTGCGAGTTTGTAGCCATGTTTGATTTGTGGAAAGCTAGAAGCAGTATTTCAGCCATCTTTGTAATGTTAACGTCTTCTAGAAGCTTCCGCTACAGTTACTCGTAGACGTATTGGTTTAGAGGTACAAGGGCGCCAAAATAAATGTTAAATATTATAAAATTACTATAAAATCATCATACCTTAATAATTATGAGGTTTCATAGAGTTTACATACATTTACTTCCACAATAGGACGTGAGGTTTTGAGGTAAGTTTGTTGATCATCAGAAAGTGTATAATTCGTATCTACGTATGATACGCCTTACGAAGAATACCTTCCTTGTGATGGTGTTGGGGTGTCTGAATGATAGAAAAGCAGAAGTAGTATCTCTGCTATCCATTTTAATTAGCATAAGGAAATGTGAATTGTAACAAGAAGCTGCCTTTGCAGACGTTCATAGCCATCTTGATATTACAGCTTTCAGGACGAAAAAATAAGTGTTAAGATATTAATTATACTAACGCAGGTGATTAACTGAGGTGTTAGTTAAGGTTTTATGTATGTCTATTTCCATCATATTATCTTGTGAGTTTTGGATGTAAGTTTGTTGCTGATCAGAAAGGGCATAGCTCACATTTATGATAAACAGAACGACGAATGCCTTGAAAGATTGTAGCCGTGTTTGAAAGGATGAAGGCCTTAAGCAGTGTTTCACAGCGCAGCGTTAGAAAATTCTAAGAATGAGCAGTGAAATGTTAATTGGTTTCCAAAGGGGTAGTTTGAAATGGGTATGTGGCTGTATTGACATGATTTTATATATGCAAATACGGGATTGAATGACTCTTTCTAAAGTGGTAGTGAAAATTAAATATGTTACAGTTATATTGAAAAGAAGTACAATAGCGAACGCTATGCAGATTTGTTGCCGGTTTATATGAATCAAACACACGTTACAAATACTCGGTTCACAATAGTCACATGTATTCAGAAGATACTGCTATTGAATCCCACCCTCATGTCTTCTGTCATTACTCGAGTCATCATGATTTTCCTCTGTTTCTGCAGCCATAGTAAGGCAAGGCCTCTTCCTTCCACACCTCCTGTATTTGGCCATTCATACACCATTATTTCTTTTCAATATTGCAAAAGATACTGCATGATAAAATGTCCTTAAATAATCAGGTAATATAGATAATCTGTACTCACGTTTGCTTTGTAACTGTACTGTTCTTTTGCATATCATTTGCCATGTACTTTATAAGAATTAGTACTCAAAATTAACAAGATACCATATAAATATATTGCTAATTCACAAATCCAAGTGAGGTTTAGATAGCAAACTGGTGATTTGTTTGTAGGAAATAATTATGATGAATAAATTCATATAAACCAAGTAGGGCTGAGTGAATGGCTCTGTGACTGTAACAGTCTGCTGTACGTACAGTTGGTAGCTATAAGGACAATACATAACCGAAGTATAAGACTGGTGTTACACTCATTGAAATTAATTATACGTAACTGACGTTTCGACAGGTTAACAAAAGTGACATAAAAGCAGCCACCAGTTTTTTTTATTTGTTATAATGACGATGGCGAAAATACACACTTGATGTAGTGCACACAGCTGACACATAGGCTTCCACTGCAGGACTGTGGACACCAAATTTTGTCAAAAGTGAACGTGTCGGACTATTCAATATACAGTGCCCTTACCGTCCTTTTTCGTTAGTAACTTTAGGCCGTACTATTTTGAATTCCAAGCATCGTAACTCAAAATTCTTGTATTTTTCGATCGTCACTAGCAATAGTAATTTAAATCGGCCACGACAACCTTCTTTCTGCATCTTAAAATATCCTTGCACATAACTCCTCTTATTACGTCACTCTTTCCAATATTGTGCCATTATGTGCCATTAAACAAACAATAGGACCATTTTATGTTACGCAATCCCGTACGTGTATTTAACAAGACAGTGACGAATTATTAATATCCTGACAATTTTATGGGTGTCAACTAACTACAGTACTGCAATACGAATGGCGACGTGTTTCAACTGTTGCAAAAATACACACCTTAAAATATTAAAATACTGAGGTCACACAAGTTCTACGCAAGATGAAACACAACCACAATAAACTTAAAAGCCTTTAAAGGTAATAAAAAATGTGTAACGTTGTTAAATGACGTTTTGTGTCTTCAGTGAGCTGGTATGTTCCTAGTAATGACGTCACGCATTATGACGTCAGATACTTTATGTCAATTTCCACACATGACCGTACTAATTTTCATTCTATGTACATGACTAGCCCACTAACTTATTAACAGACTAACATTTCCTTATTCTTATGGTAGTCGGTTAGTACCTCTGCTTATGCATGGCCGGCAAACACTAACTTAGCACAAACTGTACGGTCATATGTGGCCATTGACATCATCTGGCGATTTCGACGTGCAAGAAACGAATTCAGCTTATGTGCTCTAGATATGTCAGTGCAGTCTGATTTTATGCACCGACACACATTCGTAATTTGGAAGAAACATTACTGTTTCTCAGCCCATGGTAGGCGTCCCGGTATTTGTCCGCGGAAAATAAAAAAAAAAAATTTTATTTTAAATTATTTTAAGTAAAATTAATAATTGTAACGCCATTTTAAAATACCCATTAAATTAAGTGGCTCTATCTTGCGTGGTACAATACGCAGTGAACTATCTTTATGTAAGTGCCTTATGCAGATTATGCGAACGGCATCACCTTCTGCTTGCAAGTCTGTAGAAAGTGTTATTGTGGGTAAAATTTCTGCGTATCGTTACGTGACTTAACATGCGTATGAAAAAAAAAATTCCCATTGATTATCTCATATTTATGTGAATAAAACATATTTTAATTTTAATATAGTAAGCAGTAGGGGGTGATTAAATAACAACCTTTGCTTTTATCACAATATTTGCCATCAACATCTTTACGAAGATGTACCAATGGCAACTATCCATAGATTTCAATGACTCAGACCTCCTGTAAGGCGCTGTATGTAAACTCTCTTTTCCAATAAGCGCATCAATCAACGTATACAGATGTTACGACGTTACTTGACAAATTCTACTGCTAAAACCTCGCGATTTTCATGATATCTCTCTCTCACGCCATCCACAGAGTCTGCCACAATTATTTCTGCATTCAAAGGCTATTTTCTTCCCTTGTCACATAATATTACATGACCTTGTCAGCTGATAAGGGGAAAACACTATACTTTATTTTCAGTCCCCTGTTCGTATTTACATCTGCAAGGAATTCGCCACTATTACAGAACAATGGAATTTATTGCCATCACATGGAGGCCATATCCTGCTACAGTCTTTCGCATTTCAGTTCCTATCAGCCTGTTATTTTTAATATTTTCCTCTGTTTCACCCTTCAGTATTTAAAGACAAAGTCTCTGTCTGTCGTGGCCTTTTATATTTATTCACCGGATGAATATTAGATGAATTACAGAAAGAATGAAGCTCTTTCATTTGGTAGAGCGGCGTTATATAATGTAAGATTTCAAGACGTGTAAGCTATATGCAAGTGTTTTGTGTATTCAGGAATATATTTCAGAAGTGCATTTCAGTTATCAGCGTTGTTACTTCAGCGTCCCTCAGTCTGCAGTGCAATATGAGACATCTCTCAGACAGCACGTTACAGCCAGTCGTCGCAACGACAGCCGCTATCCCCCCCCCCCCCCCCCCCAAATAGGACTAGCCGTAGGCTATATATTTGTATAGCTACCTGAGGGTGTACATCAGCACGAGACATTTCAATTTGTCAAACTGTGAATGACGATCGTTGGACACCATCTACAATAAATTCTTCTCAGCTTACGACGTCTTTTTTATGATATTAAAACTAATTTTAATGTCCCTTTGCTGAATTTTTTCTAAAATCTTGCCTCACCGAAGACACTTTTTCTCTTCATGCTTACCTGTTCGACGTAAATGGCCAATTCATTGACTTCACGTACCAGAATCCCTCTTGACATTCCCCACAGTCTTGGCATTCATTACCTTGTTTACAGGTGCCTTTACTTGTCCCTTTCCTGAACAGAGGATCTGAGTCCACACACACACACACACACACACACACACACACACACACACACACACACACACAGCGGTCAATATTTCCGATCCACTTTAAAATTCCTCTTGCCATCTGTATTAAGGTCCTAAAAGTGGGCCCTTTTCTTCAATTCGGCCTGCCAAAACGTGATATGCATTTCCTTCTGCAGCATTCCTGCCACGTGTTACTACACGTGTGTCAGAAGCCACTAATAAAAAGTTGCATACTTTGGAGAGTATTTGTAAAATGTTGTGTAAATGTAGGCCTAGTTACGGGTGTAAAATTTGGGACGGGGCGGTGGGGGGAGGTAAAATACCGTATCGAAATCCACTCCAAAGGCACAATGTAAATTTTGTTCAAAATTAATCAGGCTGGCGAGTTGTGCAGTAGATTTGTTTTAGGAAATGGAAAGTCATAGAGAAAAATAAATGTAAGGTTATGAGGCTGATATCAGAGGAAGGCTGGAAATTATAGAAGGATATCCTAATAATTTTTGGAAAAAAGTTTCAGGGGTGTCAGTTGGTAGGTACGGTTACACATTGACTGCTATACAGGAACGATTTGTCAGACGTAACGGCAGAGTGGGTAGTGTTTCTGTAACCAGAACAAGTGTGGGTAGATATCTGAGAACAAGTGATTTCGAATGTGTTGTGGATTTTGAGAAGGCTTTCAAACTCCTTGTAGTTCAAATAAGCAAAACAGGGGTGAGAACTTGTTAGGCTATGCATAAACAATTTGTAAAGAAAGAGGAATTACGTGAGGTGCCGAAAGAGTCAAGCATCCAGCTACGCCCAGCAAACGACAGGGTTCAGACAGGCTTGTGGCATGTGTGCCTCGATATTTAATATTTATATACCAGATAGTGTAGAATATAGTGATGTAAAGGGGGCTTCATGCCCCTGTACTAGGGGGATTAAATATTTTATAAACTTTATCTTAGACTATAGGCTTGTAGAAGGGGAAGGGGCTTCATGCCCCTGTAATAGGAGGATTTTAGACTATAGGGTTGTAGAAGGGGCTTCATGCCCCTGTAATAGGAGGATTTTAGACTATAGGGTTGTAGAGGGGCTCCATGCCTCTGTAATAGGAGGATTAAATATTTTCTAAACTTTATTTTAGACTATAGGGTTGTAGAAGGGGCTACATGCCCCTGTAATAGGAGGATTAAATATCTTCTAAACTTTATTTTAGACTATAGGGTTGGAGAGTGGCTTCATACCCTTGTAATAGGAGGATTAAATATTTTATAAACTTTATTTTAGACTATAGTGTTGCAGAGGGGCTTAATGCCTCTGTAATAGGAGGATTAAATATTTTATAAACTTTATTTTGGATTATAGGGCTGTAGAGAGGGGCCCATACCCCTGTAATAGGAGGATTAAATACTTTCTAAAGTTTATTTTAGACTATAGGGTTGTAGAGGGGCTTCATGCCTCTGTAATAGGAGGATTAAATATTTCATAAACTTTATTTTAGACTACAGGGTTGTAGAGGGGCTTCATGCCCCTGTATTAGGAGGATTAAATATTTTATAAACTTTATTTTAGACTATAGGGTTGTAGAGGGGCCTCATGCCCCTGTAATAAGAGGATTAAATATTTTATAAACTTTATTTTAGACTGTAGTGTTGCAGAGGGGCTTCATGCCCCTGTAATAAGAGGATTAAATATTTTATAAACTTTATTTTAGACTGTAGTGTTGCAGAGGGGCTTCATGCCTCTGTAATAAGAGGATTAAATGTTTTATAAACTTTATTTTAGACTATAGGGTTGTAGAGGGGCTTCATGCCCCTGTAATAGGAGGATTAAATATTTTATAAACTTTATTTTAGACTATAGGGTTGTAGAGGGGCCTCATGCCCCTGTAATAAGAGGATTAAATATTTTATAAACTTTATTTTAGACTGTAGTGTTGCAGAGGGGCTTCATGCCCCTGTAATAAGAGGATTAAATATTTTATAAACTTTATTTTAGACTGTAGTGTTGCAGAGGGGCTTCATGCCTCTGTAATAAGAGGATTAAATGTTTTATAAACTTTATTTTAGACTATAGGGTTGTAGAGGGGCTTCATGCCCCTGTAATAGGAGGATTAAATATTTTATAAACTTTATTTTAGACTATAGGGTTGTAGAGGGGCCTCATGCCCCTGTAATAAGAGGATTAAATATTTTATAAACTTTATTTTAGACTGTAGTGTTGCAGAGGGGCTTCATGCCCCTGTAATAAGAGGATTAAATATTTTATAAACTTTATTTTAGACTGTAGTGTTGCAGAGGGGCTTCATGCCTCTGTAATAAGAGGATTAAATGTTTTATAAACTTTATTTTAGACTATAGGGTTGTAGAGGGGCTTCATGCCCCTGTAATAAGAGGATTAAATATTTTATAAACTTTATTTTAGACTGTAGTGTTGCAGAGGGGCTTCATGCCCCTGTAATAAGAGGATTAAATATTTTATAAACTTTATTTTAGACTGTAGTGTTGCAGAGGGGCTTCATGCCTCTGTAATAAGAGGATTAAATGTTTTATAAACTTTATTTTAGACTATAGGGTTGTAGAGGGGCTTCATGCCCCTGTAATAAGAGGATTAAATATTTTATAAACTTTATTTTAGACTGTAGTGTTGCAGAGGGGCTTCATGCCCCTGTAATAAGAGGATTAAATATTTTATAAACTTTATTTTAGACTGTAGTGTTGCAGAGGGGCTTCATGCCTCTGTAATAAGAGGATTAAATGTTTTATAAACTTTATTTTAGACTATAGGGTTGTAGAGGGGCTTCATGCCCCTGTAATAGGAGGATTAAATATTTTATAAACTTTATTTTAGACTGTAGTGTTGCAGAGGGGCTTCATGCCCCTGTAATAAGAGGATTAAATATTTTATAAACTTTATTTTAGACTGTAGTGTTGCAGAGGGGCTTCATGCCTCTGTAATAAGAGGATTAAATGTTTTATAAACTTTATTTTAGACTATAGGGTTGTAGAGGGGCTTCATGCCCCTGTATTAGGAGGATTAAATATTTTATAAACTTTATTTTAGACTATAGGGTTGTAGAGGGGCCTCATGCCCCTGTAATAAGAGGATTAAATATTTTATAAACTTTATTTTAGACTGTAGTGTTGCAGAGGGGCTTCATGCCCCTGTAATAAGAGGATTAAATATTTTATAAACTTTATTTTAGACTGTAGTGTTGCAGAGGGGCTTCATGCCTCTGTAATAAGAGGATTAAATGTTTTATAAACTTTATTTTAGACTATAGGGTTGTAGAGGGGCTTCATGCCCCTGTAATAGGAGGATTAAATATTTTATAAACTTTATTTTAGACTGTAGTGTTGCAGAGGGGCTTCATGCCCCTGTAATAAGAGGATTAAATATTTTATAAACTTTATTTTAGACTGTAGTGTTGCAGAGGGGCTTCATGCCTCTGTAATAAGAGGATTAAATGTTTTATAAACTTTATTTTAGACTATAGGGTTGTAGAGGGGCTTCATGCCCCTGTAATAGGAGGATTAAATATTTTATAAACTTTATTTTAGACTATAGGGTTGTAGAGGGGCCTCATGCCCCTGTAATAAGAGGATTAAATATTTTATAAACTTTATTTTAGACTGTAGTGTTGCAGAGGGGCTTCATGCCCCTGTAATAAGAGGATTAAATATTTTATAAACTTTATTTTAGACTGTAGTGTTGCAGAGGGGCTTCATGCCTCTGTAATAAGAGGATTAAATGTTTTATAAACTTTATTTTAGACTATAGGGTTGTAGAGGGGCTTCATGCCCCTGTAATAGGAGGATTAAATATTTTATAAACTTTATTTTAGACTATAGGGTTGTAGAGGGGCCTCATGCCCCTGTAATAAGAGGATTAAATATTTTATAAACTTTATTTTAGACTGTAGTGTTGCAGAGGGGCTTCATGCCCCTGTAATAAGAGGATTAAATATTTTATAAACTTTATTTTAGACTGTAGTGTTGCAGAGGGGCTTCATGCCTCTGTAATAAGAGGATTAAATGTTTTATAAACTTTATTTTAGACTATAGGGTTGTAGAGGGGCTTCATGCCCCTGTAATAAGAGGATTAAATATTTTATAAACTTTATTTTAGACTGTAGTGTTGCAGAGGGGCTTCATGCCCCTGTAATAAGAGGATTAAATATTTTATAAACTTTATTTTAGACTGTAGTGTTGCAGAGGGGCTTCATGCCTCTGTAATAAGAGGATTAAATGTTTTATAAACTTTATTTTAGACTATAGGGTTGTAGAGGGGCTTCATGCCCCTGTAATAAGAGGATTAAATATTTTATAAACTTTATTTTAGACTGTAGTGTTGCAGAGGGGCTTCATGCCCCTGTAATAAGAGGATTAAATATTTTATAAACTTTATTTTAGACTGTAGTGTTGCAGAGGGGCTTCATGCCTCTGTAATAAGAGGATTAAATGTTTTATAAACTTTATTTTAGACTATAGGGTTGTAGAGGGGCTTCATGCCCCTGTAATAGGAGGATTAAATATTTTATAAACTTTATTTTAGACTATAGGGTTGTAGAGGGGCTTCATGCCCCTGTAATAAGAGGATTAAATATTTTATAAACTTTATTTTAGACTGTAGTGTTGCAGAGGGGCTTCATGCCCCTGTAATAAGAGGATTAAATATTTTATAAACTTTATTTTAGACTGTAGTGTTGCAGAGGGGCTTCATGCCTCTGTAATAAGAGGATTAAATGTTTTATAAACTTTATTTTAGACTATAGGGTTGTAGAGGGGCTTCATGCCCCTGTATTAGGAGGATTAAATATTTTATAAACTTTATTTTAGACTATAGGGTTGTAGAGGGGCCTCATGCCCCTGTAATAAGAGGATTAAATATTTTATAAACTTTATTTTAGACTGTAGTGTTGTAGAGGGGCTTCATGCCCCTGTAATAGGAGGATTAAATATTTTATAAACTTTATTTTAGACTGTAGTGTTGCAGAGGGGCTTCATGCCTCTGTAATAAGAGGATTAAATGTTTTATAAACTTTATTTTAGACTATAGGGTTGTAGAGTGGCTTCATGCCCCTGTAATAGGAGGATTAAATGTTTTATAAATTTTATTTTTGGTTACACAGCTGTAGAAGGGGCTTCATGCCCCTGTAATAGGAGGATTAAATATTTTATAAATTTTATTTTAGACTGCAGGTCTGTAAAAGGGGCTTCATGCCCCTGTAATAAGATCATTAAATACTTTACGTTTTATAATGCATTTATGTATTAGGGGCTTCATGCCCCACTAATAGGAGGATTCAGTTCTTTGAATGATATTTTAGAATGCGTTTATGTATTATGGGGCTTCATGCCCCAATAATAGGATGACGAAGTACTTTAAATGATATTTTCGAATGCGTTTATATATTAAGGGGCTTCATGCCCCTGTAATAGGAGGATTAAATATTTTATAAATGTATTTTAGACTATAGGGCTGTAGAAGGGGCTTCATGCCCCAATATTATGCTGATAAGTACTTTAAGTGATATTTTAGGCTGCGTTTATGTAGAAGGGGGCTTCATGTCCCTTTAATAGGAGGATTAAATGTATTACAGACATTATTTTAGACTGTATAGGTATAGAAGGGGGTTTCGTGCCCCTGTAATAGCGGGACTAAGTATTTTTATCAGTGATACTGTAGAATATATTTATGTGGAAGTGGCGTCTTGTCTATTAGTGGTATACCACGTTATGAGTTACGAAATGCCAGTAGTTAACAAGCGTGAGAATCTGCGAAGTCCAGTAATTTCTGAATTATCAGGCAACTTATCTGTGTGGCAGGCTGGCTGGCAGCGTGTGATTTAGTGATTTTAACTTGGCGTGTTTGTGATATCTTAGCTGTGAATATAAAAAGCGTGTGAAAATACCTATTTGTGCAGTGATACAGACTTTTTTATTACTAATTTTAAGCCACTGTTCGGGCCACGCTCTTTCGTATTTTCTCGTGGTGTTAGTTTTTGTCGATGTGGAATAAAGTGTTGTGTTGTGATGTGTGTGCAATATCGGCGAATCTCTGAGTACCCGTTAAACAGTGTAGTGTCATTCTCCAACGACTGCAACGTTCCAGTTGAGGCATCAGCAGACTACGAACTCAGGACCAAACGGAAAGGAGCAACGCGCAAACAGTAACGTTACAAACAAAACAGTGTCGGCTGAACCTTTAGCGGTTGAGGACCCATCCGCAGGAGGATGGGCTGGGTACTCGCAGCAAATCAGGTACGCCACAGCACCGACACGAGCTTATCATGATGTCAGTCCGGCCCCAGGCTGCGCATGATAATAACAGCCGTGCCAGGCAACTCTGTATTTGATGCGGTAGCCGCCATGACTCAGGGCCTAGGTTAAGGTCGGGTTGACAACCCTGTGGATGCGATGTTTTTTTTTTACTTAGTTTGTAAGTTCTGCCCTCCCTGCCCTCCCCGTTAGGTGCCCCCGTTAGGATTTCTGGATAGGTCGCGTGAACTAGCGCCATGTGACAGTACGGCCGTTCTGTTAGGAGGGTTTAGTTTTAAGTATTTATGTGTGTGCTCTTTTTTTTACCGCAGGGTGTCAACTTGACAGGGTTCGGTCGGCACAACCAATTATATCAATGCGAGAGGGAGAGAGATAAAAAAGATGCTTTAATAGCTTCTCCCTGTGAATAACTCGCATTGGAAGGGCAAAGATTCAGTGAAGCAGAACTTAATTCTGCTTTGACCCGTCTTTCACTTCAGTGTTGCAAGACAAGTGTCTGAATCTGTAACCATAAGCTATACACAAAAGATAGTGACATATGTAGAGTGACATGTTGTGTATGTGTCTGTGAAATGGATTGTGACGTACGTAACGTGACATGTTGTATATATTTCTATGAATTGATTGCACAAAATAAGCTGAAGTTTCAACTTTAGAGAAGACATCGACTGCTAACAACAAAAGGTAGGTTTTCTACATCGGCTGTCAACAATGAAAGCTGCTTCTACATCGACAGCTAACAACGAAAGGTAGGTCTTCAACATCGGCTGTCAACAATGAAAGCTGTGTCTTCTACATCGACTGCCATCAACAAAAGTTCTGCCTTACACAGCGACTGTCAACATTAAAGTTGCGTCTTTGACGCTGTTAGGCCTAATAATGGACAAACGTACGAACAACATTTACATTTCACATGTCGGTAAAAGCAGATGATCTGCCGTCGTAATTTCTAATTCACATGAACAACAACCAGTATGTGTGCGTGTTTAAACGGATGTGTTGGAATTGAACTGAACATTTTAGCCACCGGATTTTTAATTTCGCCTGAAATGACAAATTAGTTCCACAATTGGCAAGTCGTGTACGCGAGACGTCGCTGGATTGACCATGCGTATTGTCGTTTGTTTTCCGACGTGAATGGAGCGTCTTTCGAGAGCGATACTTTGAGTTCGTTTTAAGAGAAGAAGATGTCGATATTTTATTTTTTCGGCGATTGATCACTACTTCATTGCAGACAACAATTTTGACTTATTTTCGCCTTCTGTTTTAATTCCCTGGACTAGATGGCTTATAACCCAGTATTTTCTGTTTCTCAGCTCTCCATTTTAATATGTACAGCTGCGATGAGCAAATTTACACACAGTTATATGCCTTCCATGATCAGGGTCATTAAAACCTACAGCGTCTCAGAACAAGGACTTATTATATAATTCGAATATATATGTATCAGAAGACAGTAGAAGAATACCTCCTATCAAGGTAAGTTTTGTGCTCATTTTGTCAATTAGGCACTTGCATTTAGTGCTTGTTACTCTTGTTTAGAGGACAGATACTGATTATTCTTTCTTTTCAGGTCCCGCTCATATCCTGTGCCTCAACGTGGCGAGCGGGTGAAACAAAGAACGGTGCACACCCGAAGTTGAATTCAATATTAAACACCGCAAAATTGTCAGCTGCATCTTTACATGTTGTCCGCCTATTGCAAATGCTCGGTTATTTTATGAACGCCGTTTAGATAGTATTTTCGTGGTAAACCTTAATTGTTATTGACCCGTGTTCATCTGCCGGTCATTTCCCCCCCCCCCACCCCCGGGATGGAATTATCCGTGCGTTGGTTTTACTGGTGGAATTCGGAAGTCGCGTCTGTTACAAATGTGTGCATCTAATTTGATCACAGAAAACATATGGCTACGCAAAGAATCGCTTCTTATAATAATTTAATTTTATGTATGTGTGTAGATTTCTTTCAGCAGTTATTAAAAACTGTGCGTCGTTTATTCTCGGCATTCCTCGACAGCATTTGCGAAGGTACTACATCGTAAATGGGTCGGACGTCACATTCAGGACCTTAAAAAGAAATCTGATCAAAGATTTTCAATGTGCCCAAAGATTATCTGTTTGTAGGCTACTTTTCTTTTAAATTCAAATTTTTGTAAATATTTACAAATCAAAATTTACACGCTTTGCCCATGCATATAAATAGCGTCAAGTCGTTTTCCCTTCAGGTGAATTTTTAACGATCCACTTCGTCTCTGTGTTCAGGTTCTTAACTGAAGCGCGCGCTAACACAAACGTATGTGCCACGTGCGATTGTCATTAGTCTCTCAAAGTGTTCAGCAATATGCAGATCTAGAAACTAAGGCTTGCCTTCTGCTGCGTTGTGACGCTGCATCACTGGATAAGTGGTTTGCGAGTTCCCTCGAAACTTCGGGAATCCTTTAGCCAGTGAGTCAGCGTCATATCGCAAAATATCAGGGAGGTTTTTGTGGCCTCCATGTACAGATACTTTGGTGAAGAGACTATGATATTAAGTTCTTAAGAGAGAGAGGAATTCCCCTTTAATTAGGCGAATCATTGGATTTGTGCTGCGTGTAGACGGAATGATACAAAATGCAACCGAAATGAGTGACTGTATTTGCAGTTCGGCAGTCAAAATACACTTCGTTTCAAAACATTAAATTCCGTTCCACTGCTCAAAACATCCCTATGAGGGACTGGACTCCCCCTTGATTTTAGATTAACATCAGAATGTCCCATAATGCTTTGTTATTAGTAGGAAGCCTGTACGTTTTTTTGGTCTGCATGTACCGTATGCTGAATCAAAACCGAAGAGGTTCCGCATCATAAATATTTGAAAACATCTGATCCATATCGAAACTGAAGAATTTCGCCATTATTTTGTACAGGTGGTTAGAATCGGTCATGTGATTTGGGGGCTGTAGGTGTACTTTGCACATGGACGGACGGACGGACGGAATTACTGGAAGTAACGCGTGGTTTTGTAATACACTTAACGAAGTGGCCAATTCTCGTATGATATTATGGCATTGTTTATTTCCTTTAAATGCTGCTAAGTGTTTTTGACGTTCCCGTTAACAGTACTGCGATATAATTGCAGAACTTTACGTTGCGGTGCGATTCTGATCACACGTTCTTTGAAATGACAGTCGTGTGTCCAGATGACGCGCGCGCGCATGTGTGTGTGTGTGTGTGTGTGTGTGTGTGTGTGTGTGTGTGTGTGTGTGTGTGTGTGTGTGTGTGTGTGTGGCGATAACATTAGTAAAATTAAATTTACAATTTCGGGAGTGCATCTTTCTTTGGCCAAACAGGATAAATTTAATCAAGTGATGACTTAAAATTGTAAATAAATTGCAGTTTCCAAACATTTGAATGGGATCATGAAGTAAAAATTTGGCCCTTGTTATTTAATTTATACATTACTGAATGTTAGTAACTGTTGTTGTATTTCAGTTATGCGACAGAACACAGTAACCTGTCATTTCAGCGCTGCACTTTTCGGCTACTGGCAAATGACAAGGAAACACTCGACTGAGCAACCGAGTATGGTCACCAAAATGAAAGGTTCGTCCGCTAGGATGCTCAAGCTTCTCGAAGAAGTCTTTTGCGGGTTTATGCCGTGTAGTATTTGTGCTTACTACTGTTTTTCTGAAATGATGGTAAAGTACAAATGTACTAAGCTACACGGCGTCACATCCCAGAACACGGTACATTGGATCTTGATAAACGTTATGCATACATACATTTTCACATTTCGTAAGTCCAAGATTTATACAATGGACATGAAACTGGTCATAACAAGACACAGACAACACAACACAGAAACTATAACAAGACAATACGACAACACAACAAAAATGCTCCATAAAGCAACATTGTAAATTAGTTTTTTACTGTATGGTCCAAGAATTCAGCAACAGTATAAAATGAATTAGCCATGAGATATGAAAGCAAGTTATTTTTAAAACGAACTCTATCATTTCTAAGACTTTGAATGGTGCTGGGCAACCTATTAAATAACCTAATACCAGAAAACGTGGCGCCCTTCTGGAAAACAGAAAGATTTGAAGTTGGTAAGCAGAGTTGATTTTTGCTTCTAATATTCAGGCCATGAACTTCTAAACCTGAAAAAAAGTTACTTTGATTATCTATCACAAACAACATCAAAGAGAGTATATATTCACATGACAATGGTAAAATATCCAATTTCCTAAAAAGACCTCTACGTGAGTCTCTAGATCCCACTCCAGATATAATCCTTATTACTTTCTTTTGTAATTTAAAAACTCTGGAAATATTAGTCGAAGTGCCCCAAAAGATAATTCCATACTTGATGGTAGAATGAAAGTAAGAGAAATACACCATTCGCAGTGTTTCTGATCTCATAAAGTAAGATAAACTCCTGATTACAAAAATGGCAGAACTAAGTTTGGGAAGGATGTATTCCACATGACTCTTCCAGTTCAATTTGTTATCTATTTGTATACCCAAAGTTTTATTTCAGGGACTTCATTCATGACCATATTATCAAAAGACACTGCCAACAAAGGGTTAGCAGATTGTTTAGGAGCTAAATTAATAATATTTGTTTTGTTGATATTTATTTTGTTGATATTTTGTTGATGTTTATAAGTGAAGGTTTCTGGAATATGATGTGTAGCTGGTAGTTTCGCAGACGGTTGATAATGCCATCTTCAGTGTAGTCATAGCCATACCAGGAAGAAGGAGCATTAGGTGTGTAAATAAATCAGACGTCTGTCCTCCAGGTGGATTTAACAAAATAGAAAATGAAAGACTTGAAAAATCAAGAAAACTTGAGAAATATTACTGTAAAACTTCGAAAAATTTTTTAGAAAAGAAATTCCTACTGCCGGCACTGACTGTGTCCGCCCAGTGCTATGCCAACTGCTCTGCCATCACACATTTTTCTGCCTTCTTCCCGTATTTTTCTTATACCGTCGGTACATAAAATTTGACTTTCATGCTCACAAGTTACAGCGCAGGGGATGTGACACTGTATGCAGTTTGGTTCATAAATACCAACGTAACTTCATAACATCAGGAACCAAGATATGAGTAGCTCAGACAGTGTATTGACTACAGACTGGGCAATTTTGGATTTGCCTTTTGATTTCTGGGATGGACAGGGATTTTTCTCTTCGCTACTACTAAACATGCTTTTGGTCCCCACAGCATTAATTTACGTGACACAACACCATAATTTCTGATGTTCCCAAAAGAATCTCGTTTATGTACACGTGCAGATGTGTGCACACTGTTCTGTCTTTTAATTCAATGAACTTTCATTGTGACTTTATATTGTTCATACGATGCACTGTCGGTAATCACACAATACTCAGCACAAAAAATGCACTCCATTATTTTCAGATATTCTAATATCATATTCATTTCCTCTGCCTGTATTCACTCCTACAAGATGTATGAGGTTTCAGATTTAAACACCAAAAATGGTCTTGTTGTGGTGAATGACTATATGATGATGATTGATGATTTTTGAGGGGTTAACACATCAAGAATTGTTATCATTTATGTACATTATATGTTACGTGCATGTACATGTGTGTATGAGGATGTATGTATATGTATGTATGTATGTATGTATGTATGTATGTATGTATGTATGTATGTGTGTATGTATGTACGTATGTACGTACGTACGTATGTACGTACGTATATATGTGATACACATAATGCATTTGTATGTACACCCCTGCTCAGTCGTAAGAAATAAGGGTACTTCTTTGATAGTAAAGCTACAGTGTGCGTGCAGGTGTGTACGTACACATGCATGTATGTGTGTAATACACATAGTGCATTTGTAAGTCCACCCTCACTCAGCTGTCAAAAATAAGGGTGTTTTTTTATAATAAATTACAGTGCACAAAAAAAAAGGTGTTACTGAAGAGTTCTAGAAACAGATATGCTAGTAATTTTATATTTTCCAGCATCATGGTTGCATCTTTTGTTTTCTCATGCATAGTGCATGTTTGACCTGTCTTATGTGAATACTTCTGTTTTAAGCATGAAAATGCAAGTTTCTTTATTAAATAAATACATATTTACGTACTGTACATTTGTCAAATTTCTGTGCAAATCAATGTACAGAAGAGTAAATAAGTTATGAGAATTGTGGAAGCTGGAAGATATTTATGGTAATGTCCGATCTGTTTGCTGGTTTCGTGTAGAATTGTTTCTTGGGATATGATCAAAACAGTCACGGTAAGCCGGCGGTGGAGTAGTGGGACAATTTATGATGTCCATTTCACTCCACAATGCAGTACGGTCTTCATCTGCATCTCTCAGTCTGAATATTGAAGAAGCTCTGTTGTGCAGTGATTGCAAGCTGCGTCTTCTGTTGATGGACACTGGACGTGCAGTTGTTTTGTTGATACAATTAAATCTCTTCAACAGCCACATGACAGTTCCTCCTATCACAACTCCAATCTCTATACCCATTATAAATGACCAGAATGAAGGAATGCTGTCAAAAATTTTAAAAATATTTCCCCTGTTCAAAATGTCTCTACTGCGTTTTGCACATCCACTTTCGCGATTTTCTTCCATGTGAGAGTTTTTGTTTTCCTCCTTAAGAGACCAGAGCTTCAACAGATCATCATCACTGATTACTTCTGTTTCATTTTGGAAATCAATTGCAGAAACAATCCTTTGAAATTTGTCTTTGTCTTTAGATCCTGTCTTGCAAATCTCATCATACTGAATGTGATGTTCCTTTAGCCATGCCTCTAGTTCACGGGCATTTCCATCACATGACCATGGATTTCTGGAAAGTAAGGGAACGGGTAAGTCACTTTTGTAGTTAATCAAATACACTGATTATTCAGAACTGTTCAGAATGTCAGAAGAACTCAAATGAAGGCTGAAATTAACTTCACACAGTTCTTAGTACTGGAATTTTTTCATACTAGAAGTAGTTGTTGTATTATTGTAATCTCACAAGCCAGAACATTCATTCTTTATATAATTTGCACCTCCCACTTCCACCATCAAGATGGAGGCATCAGATTCCTCTGGTATGTAGTCTGTTTACCGATTACTGTTCGTCACACCACTACTGGTATGTCAACCTCACTTAATTGATTCTTAAATCCATCTGTTTAATGCGATACCATTTTGGATTCTGTGGTACAGTACTCACCTTTTGAGGTCTATCCTCTGCAGATGAGCAAGCGTTTCCAAGACTTCCACATCCATTTTTATCAGTTGATTGTGGGACATGTTAAGACTGAGCAGAGCAGGAATTTCCTGAAAGTTGTCATGGTAGAATTGAGCCACCTGGCAGCTGCTGATATCCAGTATCTAGAAGTAAGGAATGTAATGTACACAGTGATTCATATTCTAACTCTTTAGAGTCACAACCCTGTCTATCTATACCGTATAATTAAGTGTCCTCTGCTGTGCATAACAGAATAAAACATGTAGGATTACTTGGTTTATGGATTTTGTGCACTGTCTATTTTTCCACAAACAGGACACAGCATTTTATAACTGGATTTGTTTCTTTTTTCAGGTGAAAGGGTAGAAAGACACTTTTTCAGTTGGGTTTTTTGCAAAGAGCTTTCTGTATGTCTGGCTCCAGGTGGCCACTATACAAGGGGTTTCACCATTAAAATTGTGTATGCAATTCTTGCTTCCCCATTGAATACATGTCCAGCAATTATATCCACAAATTTTTCTCACGCACACAACACTAAAGTGCCTTTATAAATCAGGTGGCTACTCATTTATGTGATATCCCAAATGGCTGACTTCCTGTATCTTGTGTCATATTACTTAGTGCTTTGTTTTCAAGGACTTTTAATTTGCGGTCTTCCATCAGAGCAGTGTTTCTGAACTGTTTTTAGCTGATGCAACTCCTCACCTCAGCATGAAACTTCATGTACCTGTCTTTACTGGCAGCTTAACATATTCATTATAAACACAATAGAGGCTTGTTCATTTTAAATAAACTGTATTCAGAAAACAATTAAGAGGATGCTTCAATCAATACAACCTGTTTATTAAAAGTACATAGAAGATTCATCGAGTATATGTTATTAAAATGTATACTACAGTGACTTTATTTTCTTGCAAAATATTTTGTGCTGTTCACTAAAATTTTTTTATTGAATTGTATCTGTGTATAAAGGATTATTTGTTAATTATTATGCTATTTATTATATATATGTATTAAGAACCAGTTTATAAAAGGTAGAGATTTGGTTAAAATAATAATAATATTTTTTTATTTTTTTATATGTCGTACACCATGCATATTTTTACAGTGTTAAGATACACCAACAAACACACACATTATTTACAATTATATATTTGTATTAATATCACCCCTACATATTTTGATGGTGAAGCCACCATTTTTAGGGGCACCAAAGGCCACAGGTTCTGTCTGGTATCTGAAGTCGTATAATATTACATTTAAGAAACAATCCAGTGTCCCAGTCTGTGATAGTACACATGCACCCAGATCATTATGGCTAAAATAACGACAGTTCACTCTCTTTGGGACTGCACAGTTTAAAAAGATGTGATGCACAAATCTAGTTTTCATACAGTAAAACTGATAAATTATTAAAGTGTGCATTAAAAGTGTTGTGATGTGCTGCCACTGGGGCTGGCACTGTATACAAGGGTCACTGATCTTTGGCAGATCTCATCCTTACGTCTTGTATTTGTGGCACACCTGGAGGTACCTGGGTGAGGTGGTTGTCATTGTTGTTGTTGTCATCACTGCAGTTGTCGTCAGTCATTGTGTTGTTGTTGTTGTTGTTGTTGTTGTTGTTGTTGTTGTTGTTGTTGTTGAAAATGATGTATAATACACATGAACTAAGACATACCTCTAGAGTAGGAATTATCAGCATAGGTCCTGGCTTTATCCCCAGCCTGTTCCCTTGCAGATAGAGTGATCGTAACTGAGGAGTATCTTCAAATGTTGCTGGCAGAAGGTAATAGAGGTGATTGTAAGATAAATCCAGTATTCTTAGTTGTGTAACTCCTAAAAATGCATGTAGGTCTATAGTTCCTATGTGGTTACGTTGGAGTTGCAGTTTGTAGAGAGACGTGAGTCCAAGGTTCTGAAAGAAGAGAAAGATTTCTGTCACACAGACACAACCTCAGTAAGCACGTGTGAAAATCCTGACCCTATGCTTTGGCAATCCTTGCAAAAGCAGGGACTCTAAATAAATCTCATACATTTCTACATAACTCATTGACCCCACATTTGAATCCATGTGTTCCTTCGTCATGCCTTAAAGTACCTGCTGCTTTCCAAAAGAGTGGTTTCATTTGTGGTATCACAGGCTGAACTACTGGTATTCATTTTTTTATTGCTCATATTTGTGCAGTATCATATGTTGGAAATGAAGGTTACTTTTGCGATTTTGTCTGCTGAATAGGTTACTTGACATGATAACTGTGAATGATGAATAGGGAAGAAAGCAATATAGATATGAATGGACAACGGCTGTTGTAGTGTAGCTGTCATGTGTGGCTGCGGGCCCCCCCCCCGCCCGGCAGTCTCAGTAAAACTGCATGTAATATTGAATGTGTAGTTGAATGTGGTTTCCTGACTTAAATCTAATACAGGTTGTACTTCTCTAATCTGGCTCCCTTGGAACCTTGCTGTGGCTGGACCAAGGGATTTTCCAAAGTATGGGTAGTCAGAATACCTTAAATACGATTTTGTAAAAGAAAATGTTGGGGGTAAATACAGTAATACTTAATTCTAGCACAAAGCAGTGAAATGTATGCTTCCTTCTTACCAGGACTGCTAAACATAAATAAACTCTTCTATAGTGATGCCAACTGACGACTAAATGCATTGTACATGACCAAAACACATCAAGATTTATTAAATTTACAGTAGGCTTGCAACTTAAATGAAAAAAATGAATAACAGAAAAATTATAACAAACTACAATAAAAACATGCAACTTGATCCCTGATTATCACAATTTTTTGTGGTTTTTGTTATATTCTGCCAGACCATAGGAGGTGCCAGATCATGGAATTTTGGATTAGGGAGGTGCAACTTGTACACATATAGTAAAACCGTGTTACCTTAAAACCTTCTTTTTCCAGTGATGATATGGAATTATTGGATATGTCCAAGATTTGAACATTACTTGGCACATCTGTTTCTATGTTATGTAGCCTCTGTCCTACACATGCAGCGCTGCGCATACCCAAAGATATGCTGCATTTACAAAAGTGTGGGCATGTCACTTTGCTGTTGGATAAACTGAATATAAAATAGTGTGTTGACAGTAGAAGTAGACTGAGCAGCCATTGGTGTAGGTAATACAATCCCATTTTCTGCAGTTGAAAAGGGACAAATAGAATACATATTAGTTGCAGCAATATTTTAGCTTCCAGTGCTCTTTATCAAATCTTCTGAAATTTAAGAAACTGTTTGTAAAAATTGGAGTTTTCCAGTGTACATCACTTGTGGATATTTCTTGTGTAATGCAATCAGTTCTATTGTACGGCAACAGAACTGTCCCACTGGTATTAAAATCCAAAGGCTGATATAAAAAGCCCTTGGACTAAATTCTTAACTTGTTCTTTCCATATCCAAGATCTAAATTAAAACAAACTTCTCATTTCCTGCTCAGTCTTTGAAGGAATTTTGCACCAAAATTCTGTATGAATTCATTGTCTTCCCACCAGACCTATATGTACTATCCGCCATAAAGCCCCTGATTTTAGTGCACTAATAATCCTGTATAAATAATGAAGTTCCTTCTTACATAATACCCTATTTTTCCCACTAACTTCATGCTTCTTAGGTCCAAGCGTTTTTCTGAGCATTGTATTTTTAAACCCTTGTAATATTTATTCTTTCTTCATAGTTACAAATTATGTTTCACATCCATACAAAGAAATATTTAATTACGTAGTAAATTATTAAAATTGCCTCTTTACTATTTAGTCATGAACTTCTTACATACTTTTTTTGTTCTAAGGTAGTCAAATTTTTAAATAAAGGTGCATAAAATATATATGTTTCTGTGGACTTGAACAAGTTTTAGACCAACAGTACCAAATTTTTATGCAATGGTTGACCATTTTTGGAGATAAAATATATGGCTGGACATATTGACACATTACGCCATTGTCCATTAACTGTATAATCTTTATGTGAAAAAAATATATATATATAAAAATGGAAGAAATCTTCAGAAAACATGAAGGTTAAGATACAATCATAATTTTACCTTTCCAGGAGCTTATCTGTTGATTATATTGAAAACTGATATTTACATATGCCTACCTTGTAACCTTTTGGTCATGAAAGATATTTTGGAATGCACATGATAATGCAGGTAACTAATTTATGCTTTTGTAGTGAAAAGAATACTTGTCACGTACTGTACTAACAGAAAACTGGTTGTAATGTTGTGAAAATAGTGTAATCTCACAGCAGAGTAACCATATCTTATCAGCTGATTCACATGTATATTTTTTAGAAACGTCACATGTTCTGTTTACTTAAGTAGGTGATCCATGGTAATGAGTGAAAAAAATAATTTTTCGATTGAGTAGTTTCAAAATAATTACATTGTTACATTAAATTAAAGAAAATGATAGAAAAGGATTGTTTGAAGCCAATAAGAACAGTAGGTATTTCGGAGAGTGAAGTACTGTGTAGGTATTTGTAGAATAAACCTCCATACTGTGATATAAATGGATAAATATTAGGGTGAAGGGTAAAGCAATCCTATTACAGGCCTGGACAGGCCCTGAGGGCTCCAGGAGGGCGAAGCTCCCGGATTTCAAGACAATCGGTGCATGAAAGTGGTAAGGTTGTCAGCCCTACACACCAGCTGCCTTTTTCCACCCAGCAAATATTCCTGGTACTCATTTCTGTTAGAGGCTGAGTCAGCCCCAATGGCCATATTGCAACAGGAGGGATTATGTCAATGAAAAATTCCAATGACACCATCAAGAACCGAACCTGTGACATTTTGGTTTGTTGTGCATTCCCTGACCCAACTATGTCACTGCGTGCCCTCGATAAATATTAGTGAAATACATAATGTGTCTTATGCATTACATCAGAGTGCAGGAAACAGAACTCATACAAATACAAGGTTTTAAACATGTTGTGTAGCATACAAAAGTGTTTACAAACTCAACATGTTGATAAGGGATCTTTTTTTGTGCCTGAGTTGTAACTACAGACATAACGTAGTCAGGTGAGAGTTGTCTTGAGTTTTGGAGCCCTTTACTTAGTCCTCAGATGAGTGAACTTTACAGTCTTATCAGAGGCTTTGCAAAATTTAAGTGCTTTCAGACCACAGTTTGGATTAAGCCTCTAATGTACAGGATTCACTCAGCATGAGAGAACCTTGCATCTGCTTGGTATTAAAAGGGTACAACATTCTGATCAATTTAAATATTCACTAACAAACCCATCAGTTGCAGCATTACAATTAGGAATTTCTGCATGAAATACCTCTACATCTTGTTTAATTTTAATAGCAGATGTTATTCCTCTGATTCCTCATTTCTTGAGGATATTTGCTCCTTTGAATTTCATACAGTTGCAATTAAAAAAAAGAGGAATGTTTCATAAACGAAGGCACCTGCTTCTGTGTATGTTAATTAGGGGCAGGGATAGCATAGTCAGTATAGTAACTAGGCTACAGGCTGGACAATCCAAAGTTCAAGTTCTGGCAGAGAAAGGGGTTTATTTCTCTTCTAAAATGTCCAGACTGGCTCTGGGGCCCACCCAGCCTCCTATTCAATTGTTACTGGGGTTCTTTTCTGGGGGTAAAGCGGCCGGGGTTTGAGGCTGACCACCAACATCCATGTAATGCCGAGGTTAAGAATGAGTGGATCTATACCGCCACTCCCCTGATAAATGTATCTTATTGGTGTATACAAGGATGACTTTACATTCTTCTTTATTAAATTAGATCGTATTTCCTCGCACATTTTCATACATGTCATTGTAATTACATATGCACTCTGCCTGGACAGTGTTTATAATACTAGCTGTATGGTACCTTAGGTTCGCAGTTAGGATCCGTGGTGGTTTGGGGATTGGCTCTTATCCGTATAGAGCACAGAAAATAGTTTGTAATCTGTGCATCTGGGAGACAGGTGAGTAGCGAGAATCGTGTAAGGTGGTAAATAATAGCGGTCGGATGGTGTACTTCTTTATAAGTTGGCAGCATCTTATCCTCGTAATTGGCCCATCCGTTCTTAGGAGCATGGTTAGCGCAGTGTAGATGGTTAGGGCAGGGTTGGTTTGTTTTAAATAACGAGATATGGAATATTCGTTGAAAAAATTGTTGTTAATCATCCACTTGACTTTCAAGTTCTGTCATACAGAGGACATTTTGGGTTGTGGAGGATTTGTTAAAAGTGATATAGACATTAACTTTTCTCAGGTAGAGGTAAAATTGTAAGTATAATCCAGTTAATGACGAGGCAGTTTAATCGAAGGTGTGTACCGTGTCTTGTTGCGCTCAGCAGACGAGTTAGTGGGGTGTTCCGGAATGGTGAAGTGTCATTATTAGTTCATATGTGGATGGTAATGAACATTAATCCACCATGTGGTTATGAAACGCCTTTCCCTCGTGGTCGGAGAAACTGCTTCTTTACCACAGCATGCATTGCTGTGCGGCAGTCACATTACGTATGGCAACAGATCCATCAGAAATTGTTTGTTTGGCAGTCGTGGTGAGCGGTTTACCAGTCCGTCACGGCCATGTTGTCAAATAGAGCGTTGACCATCCAAATTATGAGATTAATGGAAGGTGTAATGTACTGTATGTTGTAGGAAATTATTTAAGAAAGTAGCATAGTTCCCATTGTCACTGAGTGCTTGTTATCATTACTGGCTTCCCATGTAGACAACATGGAAAGCTTTCAAATTGAGAGCTACACAATATAAAAATGAGACTAACATGACCCCCACATGACTTGCTAAACTCACTTGTTGCTAGAAAGGTATGTACTATGCAGGAACCAGTTTGTACAATGCTTTTCCGTATGCAGTTTGCCTGGAAAGGAAAACATTGTCCCATGGTGGGCATTTAAATTGAACAGTGCTCCAGCCATATCAGAGACCTGGCATTTAAGACGCCACATGTGGAAGGTTAATTATCCAGCTGTGATGACCATTTTTTTTTGTTGCAGGTATACTAAGCAAGGAAGTTTAAAGTACCATACGGATTGTGCGCCAAACAATGGCTACTACTTCCTGCCATTGTATGATAAAGGAGAATATGTCTTAAAAGTAAGGCATTTTAACAAAGGCCAGTAGTTGGTGTTGTTTATAATTTCATAATGTCATTTCACAAAATTTGTAAGAATATTGTAGCAGTGTCCAAGAGGTACCCTCATATCATAGCAGTATGGTATCTGGCAGGATAAAAATATAGTCAAACTCAGTTATAACATCATGAAGGGGACTGAATATTTTGCGTTGTTATAAGCAAGTGTTGTTATAACTGAGTATTATAATGTTATGGTTAACACTGAGGAATTAATTGCCACCACAGAATATGTGTTACTGTAGACGAGGTGTCATATAAACCGATGTCGTTATAACCAGGCCCGACTGTAATTAAAGGCATTTTTCTACTTACCAATGAGTTAGGCTCCAGAGGTCTGTTCATAAGTCAGTCGTTCGTAAGCCCAACTTCACTCCTGTTAATGCCAAACATTTTGAAAAACTCCCGAACAATTCATTCCTAAAGCCCATGCAATAATTTGTATTATTTTATTATTTTACACAACTTCAGATTGGCACATGGAATGTTTATCTTTTTTTTTTTCACCTCTTTCAAAATGCTTTGCAGTATCTTCTTCAGTTCTCTTTGTAATAGTTCAACTGTTCTTACTACCACCCTCAAAACTGTCACAGGTAACTGGGCATACAGACAGGTTTGTTCATAACCCTACAAGTTCATAAGTTGACTATTTATAAGTAGAGGAGTGCATGTGTGTGCTCTCTCTGTTATATATGAATTATATGTTTTGTGGTGAAATGTTCTGGTTCCTTATGCATGAATTTTTATGTGTCTGCCAAATGAATATGCAGTTTGTATTTCATTTTCTTAGATATACTAATTGTTTTGCAGATTGAGCCCCCAGAGGGATGGAGTTTTGAACCGAAGGACGTAATTTTGAATGTGGATGGGACAACTGATTACTGCAGCCAAGGGAAGGATATTAACTTTGTGTTTAAAGGCTTTGCTGTAACTGGAAAAGTAAGTACAGTTACCTTCAGGCTTCACAGTAACTGCATATACTTTTATAAACAGTCTTTTGTGCAACGTAATGGTACTGATGTAGATCAGAGTTCACAGAAGGCTGTCTGTTTGCCATGACTGAGGGAATCAGGTATGCTGATGCATCAGTTTTGCCAGTAGAGGCAATGGTGACTTACGAAATTCACTTTTAACATTTTAAAGCCTAGCGGTAACTTTACACACCACCAGGTTTAAATTAAAAAATTCTATGTGGTGCCCACATTGCGTTTATGTGTTTTGTACGGATCTCAGAACAAACAGCAACTTTTGCCTTATAAAACATTAAGAGACTGGTTTTTACAACTGAAGTGGAGAGTGTTTACAGCGCGGTACGCACTGAGTCCTTATATAAAACAGATACGCTTCACCTTTAAAGGGTTAATATGGGCTCTAAACAACTGCTGAACTTGAAAAAAGTGCTGGGCAAACAAACTGTCATATTAGTGTGCCACAAAATCTCTTTAACTTCTCAATTTCTAACATCTACCATGGCCATTCCTACCACATGTCAGTAGGGATGTGGCATGTAAGTTTGACGTGTTCTGGAGAGTGAAAACTGCATGTAAACAGAAACATGCAAAACATAAAAGTATTTAAACTGGAGTATGAAGTCATAATATTGCCTGAGGCTGCAACATCACTTAGTCATTTAGTCAGTGTATGATGAATAATCGTAACCAGGGACAAGTACTTATTTATTTATTTATCTATTGATCACTTGCTTGATTTATTGACTGACTGACAGCTTTGACATTAATCAGTGCAAAGAAGAATTATTTTGAGTTATCTGGGAATTAAATGTTTGCAGGTTGTCAGCTCTGGAAGTCAGGTTGGACCAAAAGGGGTGAAGGTTGCCTTATTTTCTGATGGTCACCCTGAAAGTCTCCCAATACTAGATACTTTAACTTCAGAAAATGGTATATTTCATTTTACTCGTGTACTGCCAGGCAAATATTTGGTGAAAGCTTCTCACGCTACATGGAAACTCAGTAAGGATTCAGTGGTGGTTCACCTTATCAAGGAAAATGGTCACATTCCTCCCAACAGTCTGGTTGTTGCAGGCTATGATGTTTCTGGTTTGGTTACCAGCGATAATGAACCCATCAAAGGAGTCAGCTTTGTCTTATTTCAAGCTAAAGAGGTATGTCATTGTGTTAGTCATCTCTGGCATAGAACAGCAAGATCAGAAAGATGTAATTTATAAGGGAGTGCACACAGTTTCCACATTCATTATTTGTTAGTTAGCATTTTGAATTCACAGTGAGTGTATATATTGTGTGCGAGGCAAGTCTTGAAACCAGCCTGGGATGTGCTATAAGTTCGTCACACAGTGTGCACACATGAGACGTTACTCGCAGCGCAGTCCAAATATATTGCGTACGAGCAAGTCTTGAAACCAGCCTGGGCTGTTCTGTAAGAATGTCACACAGTGCGCACACACAAGATGCCGCTCACAGCCAATCTGGTGGCATCTCTGTGTGATCGTATTGGAGCTTGGAATGCACTTTGACAGCATTGCATAGTTTGCATGTGCAACGATACACCTCCATGTCATTAGCCTGTATGACTGGTTTCAAGACTGACTTTATGTAGTACACTTCCTTTATTGCGATATATTGAACTGATTCCTGTGGTAACTGTATTTTGTTTTTTTGTGGTGCTGTTATTTCCACATCACAAAGTTGTACTGCTGATGTGTTCCTGTAACTGACTATAAACAAAGTTCATATTAGGTTTCATCAAAATATGTGTAGGAATTCTTGAGTTGAACCATGTGGTTGGGCATACCTGATGTTCCCATACTTTTTTATACACTGTGCAAAGAATGTGCAGTAATTAAACTCTTATTTCCTTTTGTGTAAAACAGAAGCCTTCAGAGAGTTACATGTGGCTGAATTTGCAGTCCAGTGGGTACTATGTGGCCCACTGCCTCCAGTTACACAATCTTTTTCCCCTCCTGTGTTCTTCTTGTAACAAATTTCTGTCTTGTTTCAATTATATTTCAGTCTCGTTCAGTGGTTGATGTACAAGGCTGTAATAAAAATCCACTCAAAGGCTTCAAACCAAGTGGGTCATCGCCCTTGTGCCACGTTATCTCTAACGAGAAGGGGAAGTTTACATTTCCTTCAATACCGCCTGGCTCATATAAAGTAGTACCACATTATGAGGGACCTCACAGCATCAAATTTGATGTCAGACCTGTTGAAATTGACTTCACAGTGGAACACGAGAGTCTTAAGATTGATACAGAGTTTAAAGTAAGTACTTGTGTTTTTATTTTTCTTATATTTTTTGGGGTTTATGTAATTTTCTAATCAGATACTGTGTTCCTGCATTTAGTGAAATCCATTCCCAGCCAAAGTCCAATATAAATAATGTTCTGTTTTTCCATAGTTAATAAAATTTGGTTTAATAAATAACCTACATTTAATGAAAGAAATTTTTTACCTTCCAGATCTCTGTTTATTGTGATTTTGATTGGAAGGAAAATAGCTAATATTTACATTTTCACTCTGCTGGAAGTTACTGTAAGACTGCTGTGCTCATATCATATGTCATTAATTATATACCACTTAGTTTGAAATTACTGTAATTATTCAATTGTCTTCTTTCATGTAGAAACAGTTTCTTTTACTGCCTATGTGCGGAAGTTATTTTATTGTAATTATACACATAGTCAATATAGTGACTAAGCATGGGCTGGATGATCTGGGCTCAAATCGGAGTGTCAAATTTTTCTCGTCTCTAAAATGTCAAACTGGCTCCTGGAACTCACCGAGTCTCCTGTAGAGCGAGTACTGGGGTTGTTTCCCCAGTGTAAAACAGCCAGAATATGAAGTTGAACACTGGCCTCTGTCCAATGCTGAGGTTGAGAATGAGTGAAGCTATATGTCTGTTCTGCCCTTATGCTTTCATAGCATGGAGTGACAATCATACATTTTTGTAGCTTCTATACAAAATAAGCTGTGTGAGAAAATGAACAGTTTTTTGATGTAAATTGTGACAACCACCATTCAGTGCAAAACTTCTGTCAAGACATTCATTAAATAGGGATTGCACAGTACATGGGTCCATACAGATAACTGCTCTTCTGGTTGACGAGTCTTATGCTGATCAGCACAGTGTCTAAATTTAGTAAAGACAGCATCTCATGTCATCTGCAGGTAAAGGGCTTCAGTGTGACGGGACAGGTCTTGTTGCGGCCAGGTGGGAAAGGCATTGAGGGAGCCGTTGTTCTGCTTGATGGAAAGACAAGCAGTGTGACCAAAGCAGATGGCAGTTACCACTTGGAGAACCTGGAAGCTGGCTCATACACACTACAAGTACAAGCACGTGAGTAACTTTTGACAGTTGTTTGGAAATGGTGACCAGGGCTGTGGAGTTGGAGTCGTGGATTTGGAGCCGGAAGGAATTTTGGGTGGAGTCAGAGTCAGAGTTGGTAAGAATGTGCCAACTCAGACCCCGACCTTGATATAAAATCTTAAATAGATGCTAACTAAAATAAACATTAGCCTTATTCTTAAATATAGGTTATAAGTGTAAAAAGTAGCCTGATGATTTATGTGGTGGTGATGAAATATCTTATGATACCATTTACCATTTTAGTAGGTTTACCATTATTAATACATATTGAGCTTTTTGAAGGAGTCAGAATCGGAGTTGGAGTCAGAGATTGAAAAATTGAGGGATCGGAGTCAGATGTTTTGTGTACCAACTCCACAGCCCTGATGGTGACAACAGTGAAGATAGCTTTCAGTGGTACGTGGTTGCCTCTGCACTCATAATGTCAGCAGTAATGCCTCCTTGTACAAGATTATGTGGCATCACATTCCACGCAGTCATAATTCTTAATATTTATGACTGTGAGAACTGCAAAATTTATGTTATGTTTTATGTTTATAGGACACATGATATTCCCTGAGATGAATGTGAAGATAACACCAAACACCCCAAAGCTTGTGGATGTTTTTCCATCTTCATTCAAAGTGTGTGGCCATGTTGCACCTTATAAAGTGATACTGGCAGCTAGTGAAAGAGGACCAGTCTCTGTTGTATTCTCAAAAGATGGGATTGTTAGTGAACCAGTAATTGTAGAAGCACACCAAGAAACTGGCGAATTTTGTGTATTCTTGGAATCAGGAAAATATGAGGCCAGAGTGAAGCTTACAGAGGTGGATAAGACCAACGGTTTACAGTAAGTTGCTTAGAGTCTTACAGTAGAGCTATATTGCATGTGCATATACTTATGTGCACTGATATACAGGTATCAGAAAGCATGTAAAATAATGACAGCTTCTACACTGAATAAACATTAGCATTTCCTGATTGTAAACTCATGCGTTATCGTTTACAGGTTTTTCCCTACAGTCCTTGTGGTAGATGTACTGGATAGCCCTGTATTATCTGGTATAGAATTTACACAGTTGAAAGTAAAACTCACAGGCCATATATCCTGTCTACCTGGAGGCAGTAACTGTGGTGAGATACCTGTCCGCCTACAAGCAGTTCCAGGCAACGATAATGACACCCCTGTTCCAGTTGCCACTGTTGTTTCACGAGGTAAGACATTGAATTAGCATCACAATATAATCTTAGAGTAATGATGCCAAAGTGGCACTTTTTTTTTCCCCAAAAGACAGTGTACTGTATATACCTGAATATCACATAACACCCTTTTCACGATCTTCAATTTTGTGGAAAATGCCTGTGCAGAATGTGTTTAACTTTGTGTGCAATTATAAGGTGACCCGCCCCCCCCCCCCATTTTTTCGCATGATGAATTAGAAAACAGTTCTTGTCTTATTTTTGGCTGGGTATCGTAATTATTGCACAGTAATATCACCCATGTATGTATGATCTAGCAACTCAAATTGCTTAGCAATACTCTTGAGTTGTTTACTGCAGAAGTGTGGCGGAGAGATTCTTGAAGCTGTGGAAACAAGCTTATTACCCAGATGATTTGTCATACTGTAGTCTGAGCTGTGGACAGCATCATTCAATAAACCATAAATAAAACGCATTGAATGGAGATTGACTGATCTGAAATCACTTCTCCTGTCACAGTACTTCCTGATTCAGGTCTTGTCTACCTCTGCCCTTCCAGCTAACATAATTTGTGGATTCTGCATGTAAATGTTTTTTTATTGAGATGGGTTGGTCAGCCCCACACCCCAACCCCTAACCTGGAGGACCAGTGTACCTTTCTTGGACTGGCAACTTGCTCAAAAACCTGTCTGGCATGGGTTGCCCTACCTGCAGCTGGGCTGTTCTTGACCGGGGCTGTGAAGTCGGTGCACAGAAGCTCCGACTCCAACTCCAACTCTTTGATTTTTAACACGCCAACTCCTTCGTAAAACCTCGATATGTATTAATGGTGGTAAACCTGTAAGACATTTCATCGCCACCACTTGAATCATCAGGCTACTTTTTTGCCTTATAACCTATATTTAAGTGTAAGTCTAATGGTTACTGTAGCTATCAGGGCTCTGGAGTTGGAGTATCTAGTTAAGATTTTAGACTGAGGTCAGAGTCAGAGTTGGTACATTTTTACCGACTCTGACTCCACCTAAAAATTCCTTCCGACTCTGACTCCACCTAAAAGTCCTTCTGACCCCGACTCCAACTCCACAGCCCTGTTGTTGACATAAATTTCTAGGTCACTGACACGCACAACCTCCTTGCCTGGCAAAAAATATGCCTTCAACACGGTGGCTTAAATGATTATGCTGCTTGTTATTGATATTGTGTCCTTACTCAGGAGGAAGCTATACATTTGAGGACATATTGCCAGGAAAGTATCAGATTACTGTGGACAGGAACGAGTGGTGTTGGGAGTCATCCACTCAGACTGTTTCTGTTAGTACGGCAGAGTCTGCTGTGCCACCATTTAAACAAGTGGGGTACATCGTCACCTTCATATCAAGTCATGAGACTCAGGTAAAATATGATTGCTATATCGCTAAGACCATAAACACATTTGCAGCCAAAGAGATCAATAAATGAGACTGAACCCCTCACAGCAGTACCTGTGAAGATTGTTGTTTGTTGGGACGTGATGCTGTGTAGTCTGGAAGCTTGTAGCCAGGCAGAGGTGGCAGCATATTCCTTCAAAACATTTGTAACAAGCTACCATGTGACATAGCGTGGTTTGTCTTCACTATGCGCAAATATTATTGCCAGCACCCTATCAGACAGTCTGCGTAACTCTTATGTTTGCTGTTCGGTGAGATAATGTTGCTGTTGCAATGTATTGGCACGCATGGCAGTGACCATCCTCAGGGCAACTGAGACCAAAGGAGGAATGTGACTGAGATGTAATTCTTATGGTGGGACTAAGGATAACCAGTTACATCTTCATATGATGATAGTGGCAGGCAGTTTTCAAAATATGGAACATCTACTCAGGGTTGATTGGCCTGGTCACCTGTGAGTATATTTCACATGTACTCGACTATTTTTCATACAGTGACAGACCAAGTCTCACACATTTATGAGACAGCAGATAAAGTGGAGATGGACTTATGTACGTACTTTTATAATTACCTCTTTAGACATGAGGCAGAATGATGAAAGCCAGTGTTTCATCACTGGAAGAATATGTTTGAGAAATACTTTGCTTTATTTCAGGTTCACTATGTAGTACAGACATCTGGTAAGTCACATACTGCCACTGGTAATTTAACTGTGAAGAAGGGCACTATGAAGACATGTGTTTCTGATGCTGGCACCTATGAATTTGTGCCAGTTGGTTGTCATGAGTACCTCCATCCATATGTAAGATGGAATTCTGTGTCTGCAGCATCGTCGTCAGTTCGACTTGTGGCTGTAGCACATAAAATGGGTGGGAGAGTGCTCTCATCTGAGAGTGTAAAGGATATGTTTATTTATGTGCTGTCGAGTGAGGATCGGAAACTAAAGGCAAGGTGAGGAAGTGTAAACATATTTAGTTGTGAAGTACATAGACAAACAGTCATGGGCCATATTTTTCTCCAGATTCTCCCATCTTCACAAAGAGACTGGCTCCTGCTTTTAAAATTAGTAATTATGTAACTGTTACTGTCCTTAATTTCCACTAGTGTAGATTTATGCCATAAAAGTTATCATGCACTCTCTACCCCCAAAGATTTACGCTGCTGCCATGTTTGTAATTGTTAACATAAAAAAATTCATAAAATGTAGTAATTTCGTGTAACAATATATAAGCAGCATGAAGGTGACCTGTAATATCAAAATTAATACCTGAATATTTCCTGTGTTATATTATTGTGTTGATAAAAATAGACAAGACTGAGGCCTCAGACACACACTCAGAATATGTAATGCTTATTGGTTTTCCACGGCAACAATGGTTATGCAAGCGCACCTCAATATTATGTGATACGTACATTGCCTGTCTTGTTATTATATTGTAATTTTGTGTTCAGGTGGTGCAACGTAATGTGCCTAGTTCCATCATTGATTGAGACTACCAAGTCTAACTGCTTTTGCTCTCTGTAGGTTGGGGCCCTTAATTCCTAAACCAAGTTCTGATGGAATGCTGGTGTATAAGTTTGCACTCATGGTTAAGGAAGGCGAGAAATTGGTGCTGGAGCCCACTGCAGGGGCACTTCTCTTCAATCCTCCACAGAGTGTTATGGTTGGTGCAAATGACTGTGTCGACACAGCTGTGGAGTTGCACGCAGAAAAGGGACGGGTTGTGGAGGGTCAAGTAATTCCACCATCTGCTGGTGTCAAGATCACGGTCACTAAAGGATCCAGTGATGAAGTTGTAGTCGTGACTGAAACTGCAGAAGATGGCAAGTTTAGGATGGGTCCTCTACAGGGAGGAGTGGATTACAGGTAGACTGTTTATTGGTCAGAGGAAAGAGAGTGAAATGCCCACCATGAAGGCACATGGAGGAGTAGGTGTATAGCTGTACTTGTTCTTAATTTTTTGAGGTACTGTGCTACAAGCCGGAACATTGCGGGTTCGATTCTCAATGTCATTGGAATTTTTCATTGACATAATCCATCAGCCACACTATGGCCCTGGGGTTGACTCAACCTGTAACAGAAATGAGTACCAGGAATATTTCCTGGTGGGGGGAGTAAAGGCAGCCAGTTTTAGGTCTGACAACCTTACAACATTCATGTGCCGATTGTCTTAAAATCTGGGAGCCTCAACCTCCTGGAAACCTCTGGGCCTGTCCAGGCCTGTACAGGGATTGCTTTATGTTTACCTTTTTTTACTCATTCTTAACCTTGGCACTAGATAGAAGTGAGTGGTCAGCTTTATGCCCTGGCTAGTTTGTCATGGGAAAAGGGCCTCTGTCTCCCAGACTCAGTCTTGCCATTTTAGAGAAGAGGAAAGAGTCTGCCCTAAATTAAAACATCCAGATGGGATCTAGGACCCACCCAGCTTCCTGTTCAGTGGGTGATGAAGGCTCACTCCGTGGGTGAGGCAGTCAGGGATGAGGCTGAGCACTCATCTCCTTCTACTGATGAGGTTAAATAATGAGTGGCACTCTATCTCCACTACTTCGTGTGCCTTCATGGTATGGACAGGGACAACATTACCGTTAGCTGTATTGCGTGAATCTTATTCAGGCACACTACTGTTGTTGCGCTCTTTCAGCAGTTATTAACCTTTCAAAGCCTAGCGGTAACTTTACATACCACCAGGTTTAAGATTAAAAAATTCTACATGGTGCCCACATTGCGTTTATGTGTTTTGTACGGATCTCAGAACAAACAGCAACTTTTGCCTTATAAAACATTAAGAGATTGGTTATTATAACCTAAGTGGAGAGTGTTTACAGCGCGGTACGTACTGAGTCCTTATATATAAAACAGATATGCTTCGTCTTTAAAGGGTTGACTTGTTAAGTTACTCTTACTGTTGGATTGCTTTCAGAGTAAACGCAGAAAAGGAGGGCTTTGTTCTTACAGGACCAGATGCTAATGGAAACTTCAATGCTCACAAGTTGGCTGAAGTAATTGTTGAAGTTGTAGATAAAGCTGATAGCCAACCGTTGCAAGTAAGTTGCTTGAATTATGTCATTCACCTTGAATTAATTTTTTTGCTATAGTTACCAGTTAAATTGAGCTGCCATTGTGTGGGTTATGTCCAAAGGGGTAGTGGCTGTAGGATGCTCTATGCCTGCACTGTTCTGAGTTATTGTATGAAAAAACACATAACATCTGCAGTAAGTCATCTAACAGTTCTGAATATGGCAGTTCTGGGTTCTTGTTGGTCAGGTAGCTACCTGCATTACCATACTGCAGTGCCATGTGCAGCAAGATGTAGGGAGAGCAAAGCTCAATAAAATTGAAGCAACCAGTACATAACACAATCCTTTTTTTATTTCTTTGGATATAAAGACAGTACAGGAAATAGTGTGTGATTTGTGTAGCAAATAGATCATCTTCTGTGGTAATAACAAATATGTACTGTCGTCTGTGTGTCCTCAGTGTAAGGCACGTTTGCCTCTTGCATCAGAGTGTTGAGGAACCAGGTATTGACACACTTGTAAAGTTGTGGGTCTGTGAAAATTATGTGTGTTTAAGATGACAAGAGTTCTTGTCTGATACCAGTGTGTCACCCATTGTGTCAGCTGAAGTAACAATGCTTCTGATGTGAATTTCAAAGGCGTGCAGTGTGAACCTTGGCCAGAACACTGCATGTCCTGTGTTTTTCCACAGCCATTCCAGGCAAATGCCAGGGTAGTAGTTCAGGTTCAACCATGACCTCTTCGTACCTCATTCTTTCCAGTTCAGTATTCACTAACACTGTACCATTTGACCCTAAGTCTTACAGAAATGTGTTGTCTCTGTCCTTTTCCCTAGTGGTTTTTGTAAGTGTTGGGTAAAATCATTGCAGAAAGCTTAACTGCTACAACCACCGCCACCACCACCACCACCACCACCACTTTTGCCAGGCAATCAAGTCACACCATCTGTCCTTTTCCCTAGCAGTTTTGTAGGTTTTGGGTAAAATTGTTGCAGAAAACTTAACTGCTACAATCACCATCACCACCACTTTTATGTGGGTTGCCTAGCAATCAAGTCTCACCACCTGTCTCCTGTCCAAAAACTCCTCGATTTCACCACATATTCTTCCTTTGTGTGTGACATAATTCCTTGTTTGTTGTTCCCATCTTGATGTTGTTCATCTCGTCATTTCTGCTATGTACGTTACATGTGCATATAGCTAGTATCTACTTAATACTCTGTTACATATTGAGGGTATGTTGTTTTGACAGGGTGTGTTGTTGTCTTTGTCTGGTGGTGAAAGTTTCCGTCGAAACAGTCAGACGGGAGCAGATGGCAAGATGACCTTCAGTTCTTTAAGCCCAAGTGAATATTTCTTGCGACCTATGATGAAGGAATATCGGTTTGAACCACATTCCAAAATGATCACAGTGGAAGAGGGGGCTACTGTAAATGTACAATTCAAGTAAGTGTATTACGGTTTAATCAGCAGCATTGTTATTCAGGGTCTGCCGTGTGTAGGTGTCCCATTCCTTGCCTGTTACCTGGTGCATGTAAACTCCACTGCATTAGTGTTTCATTACCTTCCTTTGGCAGATGTCCAGGCTTTTTTTGTAGACTGTGTCGCTCTTAGCAAAATGATTCTGAGACTTTATCAGTTGACATACCTGTCGGTCTAAGCGCAAGACTTCACGCACCCACTGTCAATTGGGACTTCATTTTTATCCCAAACTACTTACTGTGTTGACTGAATATCAGATGAGAGGTTTTTTTTTGCTAATTTATTGCCTGAAAAACAGGGGTCACCTTGTGTCCTGCACAAAATTAAGCATGTTCTGTATAGATTTTTGCTTCAAAATTTAAGATTGTGAAGTGGTAGAGGGGGACATATATTCAGGTAAATGCAGTGTTTGTTAGCTGTTACTGGATGATACAGGTTAAAGCTGAACCATCCGAGCTCTTTCTACTGACTCGCCCCCCACCAACATTTTTATACAATATGCTGATATCATCGATGCTAGGGGAAGCCAGGGTAGAATATTTGGTGTGGCAACTCGGATACAGGTTGGTTGGTCCAGGGTTAAAATCCTGGTAGGGGCAAGAGATCTTTTTCTTCTCCTAAATATCCAGACTGGCTCTGGGGCCCAGCCTGCTGTCCAGTGGGTACTGGGGTTGTTTCCCAGAGGTGAAGTCGCCAGGTCGTGAAGTTAACTACTAACTCTGTTCTGGTGCTGTAGTTAAGAATAAGCAGAGCTATATGGCTGCTCTTCCTACATGCTCTCATGATGCAGACAGGGAAAACTTTACCTTTTTAATTTACCATCAAAACTAGAAGACAGTTGCAATGCTAAATGAATTTCAGTGGTCATCGAGTTGCCTATAGTGCGTTTGGGGTGGTCACTTCTTTGAATGGTGAGCCAGAAGAAGGAATTGTTGTAGAGGCCATAGGACAGGACAAGTGTTCCCACTTCCAGGAAGAGAGCAGCAGTGAGGCAAGTGGACAGTTCCGTATCCGAGGCCTGCAACCAGAGGTAAGTATTTTGATACATTTACTGCTATTTCTTGGGTATGCGGGGGTGCATTTGGTTGAGGCACTGTGCTACAATCCGGAAGATCGCAGGTTCGATTCGTGATGGTGTCATTGGAATTTTTCGTTGACATAATCCGCTCAGCTGTACTGTGTGGCCCTGAGGTCGACTTTGCCTCTAACATAAATGAGTACTGGGAATATTTCTTGGGCATAAAGGCAGCCATTGCATAGGGCTGACAACCTTAGCACCTTCATATGCCGATTGTCTAGAAATCTGGGAGCCTCAACCTCCTGGAACCCTCAGGGCCTGTTCAGGCCTGTACAGGGATTGCTTTACCTTTTTTACCACTATTTTTTCACTTAGTTCACTAAATATATACCAGATGTCGTTATCACATGTAAACTTCAGATACACATGCTGCCTTCATGTGGGGAATTTAAGAAATAACAATTTTGGACCTGAAGAATGAAGTCTGCTCATAATGGGTTAATTGAGGGAGCCACCAAACCTTAGAATAGTTGGTGCCTGGGATGTGTAAGTCTGGAACCGCTCAGGTATGAAGTAGTGGCAACTTTTTGTAAACACACTTCTGTCTGTTTGCATCTTAGTGGAAGAAAAGTTGCAGGATAGACATGTTCATGTAAAGAAATATCTTTGTTGCCTGACAGTAATTTTCTGTCTGGTATTTCAGTGCAGTTACATTGTTCGTATGAAGGAGGGCCAAGACGTAAATCGTCATATTCAGCGAGCAACACCGGCTGGAATTCCTGTGAAGGTATGAATCTGAAAACAAAAGGATAGTCAGGTCTGTTTAATGAACACTACATTATTATTCTGAGCCAGTTTATTTGTATTGTTTTAGCATCTCGTTCGCGGGTCTGTCATATTTACCAGTATATAAGGTGGCCCTCTCTACAATCGCCAGTTCAAAACACTGTATAATCTGAACATGTGTAATTGTATGTGATTATACACTAACCTTCCCCCTACTTTTCAGGTGATGAATTTCAAAGTAATTCTCATCTTTGGGTAAATATTGCTACATATTGGCACAATTTAATTTTGAAATTTTTGAGTCTGACTGATAAACAGTTTTATTTAATTACATACTGAGTTAAATAATGGTTTATTTCATTTACACCTTATTGTGGTGTATTATTGACATAGCAATATGTGTGCACTATTACTGTCTACTCGCTTGGAAGAAGAGGGCATAGATGGGAGGATAATATTAAAATGGATGTTAAAGAAATTGGTGGGGAGGGCATGGACTTGATTTACTTGGCTCAGGATAGGGACAAGTGGTGGGCTGTTGTGAACATGGTAATGAACCTTTGGGTTCTGTAAAATTTGGGGAATTTGTTCACAAGCTGAGGAACTGTCAGCTTTTCAAGAAGGACTGTGCTCCACAGAGTTGGTTGGTTAGTTGATTAGACTTTCATCAACTATGGCTTAAAATTAACATGTACATATGAAGTTGTACATGATAAAATGGTTAAAATGGTGACATTTTTACCATTCTGAGACCATTAATTGCATGTAAATAAATGTTAAAGGACTACGTCTTGTACCCATGAGCAAACTTGTCTGTTTTATGAAACTGGGTTCGTACCAAAATTCCCTGTTTTCTGTTGTCATGTCTGTTGTACCACTAGTTGAATCGCACATGACATATCCCACTGTTGTTTCTATATAGAACAAAACAGTGTGTGTTTAATGAAAGGTTTCTGGTTCACTTTTGCTGTCGCTGTTCTCATACAGAAGGTTCAAGCCGTGTGGGACGTTAAACTATGTCAGTGGGTAAATAATTCCAAACATTACAGCCTAACATCCCAGAAGACTTGAATCTTCAGCAACATTGACATAAGAACCTCAAATCTTGCAGTGGTCTCTTAGTGTTTTTTAGTTTGATATTAGGTCTTGTTTAATTTTCCATGACACTGTTTTTTTAAACCACAGTGCACAGACTGGTCATTGTTACAGGTTCCTTGTCATTTTCACACAGGCAGGTGCTGGGATATCATAACAAAAGCTCTGCATTCATTCATGTTCATCATCCACCTGAGCATCTGTCCGTTCAATGCAGAATAACCAGTAGAGTTGAAAAACTGTCATTAAATAACCAAATAATCACAAAAAGTTTATCCCAGCTGAGCCAGTAAGACTGCAGACTTCTGTTTGGCAGCCATGTAGTTTAAATCATGGCCATATACTGATTAGTCTGAATGAGGTTCTTTGTGGTGTTCCTTAGCTTCACCCAAGCAAGTTCTGAGATAGTACTACAATTATTTTACAACCAGTTCCTTTCAAATCCTTCCCAGCTCATCATTTGCAAATTATCTTACCTTTAACAGTGTTAAATCAGATATACTAATGTCATTGTAAAGTAAACTACTAGAGAAACTCACAGAAGCCTTGTATCTACTGCTGTAACCTGCATGTGTTTGTCCTGGTCTTCCGTCACACAAACAAGTTTTGGCGTAACCACCACATTTGGAAGGGACAAAGTGATATCAGAGTGTAGGAAAAGTTAGTTCAACTGTCGATTTCTTCATCTTCATCAGGCACCACAACTTCATTCATTGAATGTTTTGGCCTTCTCAGCGACTTCCTTCCATTTACATCAGTGCAGAATGCAGTCCCTCCAATTATGAATTCTCATGGTCTTTAAATAATTTCTAACGTCATTCTCCCACCTGGTTTTTGGCCTTGTTGACATGGGTTTCCATTCGTGTACTTTTTTTACCATTCTATCATCTGGCATTTGATGCACATGACCAAGCCAACCCAACCTTTGTGCTTTAATGTAATTTATTACATTTTTGTTTTGGATCAGTTTGTTCAACTCTTCATTTGTTTTAATCTGCCAAGTACCGTTCTTTTCTTTGGTGAGCCCAAAGATTCTTCTTAATATCTTTCTTTCGAATGCCAATAGTTTTTGTTTTATACTTTCTTTTAACACCCATGTTTCGCAGGCGTATGTCAGCAATGGCCTCACCAATGTCCAGTGTAACTGTAGCTTAAATTTCTTGGGTAGTAACAATTTTCGATTTATTTTCCTTAATTTGTTGCCATCTCAAAATAACTAATACGCTTACATTGACTCAGTGCCCATTAATGAACTAGTGTTATGCTACACAAAACGAGAAAATTAATTTGTGGATGCACATGATAATGGGGATAAGTCAATAATAATAAATCAATGCTTTGTACCTTTCACCACAAACAAATTCCCTCAGACTGCCTGGTATACTAGAAGGTGACTGAAAAAACAGAGGCTTATCTACTCATTACAATCAATTTGCAGATGTTTTTGTGTCCTTTTAGTTATGTAGCAATGAAAAAACTCATTTTTGAAAATAATTTCTTGCTGCTGTCTTTTTTATATTCACCCATTTATTATGAGTAACAGTTTTTTTTTTCAGGCAGTTGATGGCGATGTAACAGGCCTGCGGCTGGTTGTGTTCTATCCAATAAGTCAGATGGATCTGACAGTACATGTGCAAGCCACAAGCCCGGAACATTTAAGGACACTTCGTGCAAAACTTTGCAGAGAGGACTCCCCTGATTCTCCAGTTCACATCATGAGGCTTGACCATCCAAATGGAAAATCCCCACCTAGCAGAGGCACCAGTGCTGCGATGTTAGTCTTCCCCTCCCTTCCTGCAGATGGACAAGGGTATTTCCTTCAGCTTGAGTCCTCTCTCCCCCATTCAACTCATTTGTATACAACTCATGCCGTTCATTTCAGAGCCAACACGTCTTTCAAATTGGTAAAACTTTTATTCAAACCAGAACCAAAGGTTGTGGAGCATGAGCTAGGACATAGTTCATATTTTGCACTTCCTTTGATGGTAACTGTATTGGTGCTGTATTTCAATCGTCTGAAAGTGTTACCCTTTCTTAATTGGATTGCGCAGTCCGTAAGCACTTCATTAACACGTGGTGTCAATAGCAGCAGAGTTATTAACACAGCACCCTCTGATCACGGTGCTGCTGATGCAGTCATAGTTGAACCAGTTATTGGTGTAACTAAACGGAAATTGAAACCTAGGAAAACATAGTGTTGAAACATATTTTGTTACGACGGAAGAATGGAGTGGATTTTGTGCAAAATTCATAGAAACAGTCTCTTAGAGGTGGAAGTAGCCATGTTTGTGACAGGAGTTCCCCCTCCACTCTCTGTGTCCAGTTTCTCAAGCCAGAGAACAAAGTTGTGAGAGCAACTGAATGACATTTTTTTTTTGGGATCCTTGGTTAGCGAACCACAGTTAAGGTTTGAGAATGATTTCGATTAAAATAAAATAAGGGTCATTAAATTTATTTTGTTTCTTCTCTCTTTGTGTCTGTGAAGGTGTTCCAGTCAGGTTTTTGTAGTAATTTGGTTTCCATAATAGTAATGATCATAATAATTATCACTGTCATCATCATCATCATCATCATCAAAACATATAGGCATATGGTAAATGTGTAATATAAAGGCCCACATGAGCCTCAGGCTTGAGGGTCATTCTTGGCAAAGTAATAGAGCCCATTAACAATAGTTGCCATAGGAGATGAGACAGACCTCCCATGGATGATACACCAGCCAATGAGCCTCAGGGAAGAACTCAGCGTGTCCCTTTAGTGCATCTGCATTCAAGCACGTCACATGATCAGTGCAAGCAAACTACTGTGGAACCCTCTGAGATCTTCGCACCGCCATTAACAGAAATCATACCAGCATGTTCATCGGGGTTGTGATTGTGTTATGCGTCCATCCTGTCCGCGTGTGACCTCCAGTATCCAGGATGTGCTACACTTCTTGTGGAAGGAGTTAGACCATCCCCCACGTGGCATTGACCTTTGATCTTGTGACTTCTGAAAAGCCATGGATCTGGACCAAATTAGGATATGAAGGCTGCAGCCCAGGGAGTTCTTTCTGTCAGCTGGTGTGTCAGTTGTATACATGCCTTAAGGCTCATGGGGACTTTTAATGGTATGTTGTCCTTCACCTGAGCATTAAATGGGAACCATTGAGTATTTTGAGTGACTGCAAGAACTGTGATCATACATACAGAATTTAGAAAGAACGGCTGTGATGTCTGTCTTTGTTATCATCATTGTCATAATTACTTTAGCAATCTAATGTCAACACAGTTATTTGTAAACATATTAATATTCTTAAAAGTAATCCTGATATTAACCCTTTAAGGACGAAGCGTATCTGTTTTATATATAAGGACTCGGTGCGTACCGCGCTGTAGACACTCTCCACTTCGGCTGTAAAAAACCAGTCTCTTAATGTTTTGTAAGGCAAAAGTTGCTGTTTGTTCTGAGATCTGTACAAAACACATAAACACAATGTGGGCACCACGTAGAATTTTTTAATGTTAAACCTGGTGGTACATAAAGTTACCAATAGGCTTTAAAAGGTTAACCTTGATCGCCCATTTGTTATGTTTTATAATACTAGTAGTGGTATCATTATCTCTTGAGTTAAGATACGGCTGCCAGCTTTGTAAATTTAAATTACATTAAATTACTGTTCCCAGCTGTTAAATTCTTATACCAACATCAACTCCTTAGGACTTAGAAATTTGAAGTTGCTGTTCTTGATTGATAAAAATTAACCTTTAGCATGTGCCTTTTTTGGGCCGTGCCATGGCTCAGGCGGGTAGCCACTGGCCTCCCACCGCGGAGGCCTGAGTTCGATACCAGCTCAGTTCACGTGGGGTTTGTGGTGGAAAAAGTGGCACTGGGACAGGGTTTTCCCTGAATATTGTAGTTTTCCCCTCTCAATTTCATTCCACCAGCACTCCATTAGTAGGAAAAGGACAAAAAATAGTCATCTTCATCATAGGGTTGCACAAGAAGCCTTAAGGCTGTGGTGCGCCCGTAGCATCTGAGGTGGGGCCCGTCTTTAAAAAAAAGTGCCCTTTTAAATGCCAGGTTTCTGCTGCGGCCTAAGTACTGCTCAATTTAAATGTCCTCTACAATACAATGTTTTCCCTTTCGGACAAAAGGAGTGTACACTTAATGGGACAGCATTGTCCCCTTTGCCCATCAAAGGTTAATAAAGCTATTATTCAGATCTTGAAATGAGAACTGGGGTATTTTGATTAATTAACCATTAGTCATTAATACATTTCCTTAGAATGTTTTGGTCTTTGGGAATGTGATGACATGTAGTTTGGTAGATATGTACTGACATTTTGCAGAATGCTACAAAATGTCAGTACAATACAGCATCATGTCCCAGATGACACTAATAATCATTATAATCACCACTGCAAGAGCACCACATCTGAGAATTTGGTTTCTAAACTTAACATGTCCTGGATAACAGTGAAGTGCTCCTTTATCATCTGTGCAGTGCAGCCATTGAGTTTATTGTTTATTTACTTATTTGATGACATATTTATGAAGTTATATAAGTGGGTGCTAATGTGATGCATATGGATTTGAAATGATGTGGGAAGAAATATTTTGGCCAGTTTTAAGGTAATGTCCAAGAATTTCACTGTGGGGGATTGATGAAAAGTTTGTAAGCTGCAGAGCAGAGTACATCAGGTAGTGTCTTGTCTAAAATTGATGGCTTCAACCTGTGAAACGTGAAGGAGCAATGCAAAGTACAATGTAAAGGATCCATACTACAGGCCATTCTGAGCCCTTATGTATTTGTGGAGACACAGCTTATGTGTTCCATAACTTTTGGCAGCAGATGTTGATGAGTGGTCAGTAACATGCCCTGTCCACTTTGTCCATGGGGAACAGGGTCCCAGTAGCCACAGCACAGAAACTGGATGGGTCTCACAGCCAGGCAAAGTGCCATGAAAATAAAATCTGTACCCTTGCCAGAAGTCACACCCCAGTTGTCATGTTATTCAACCAGCAGTGTAGTCACTATACTGACTGAGCTGCATGATTGCAGGAACCCTGTTAAGTAGTACACTGCAGTACAGTGTGAATAGGATTTGCTGGCAGACCTGACAGATGGCATTGTTCCTCAGCATAAACTAGGTGTTTGTTAATTGTGTTTATTAAGCATGTGATTCATGCTTCTCTTTCTTAGAAGACTGGACAAGAGTCCATTGACATGGTAAGTAGACGGCAGATGTGGGATAGGGTGCTCATGAACTAGTTACTTCTAACTGTGAACTGTTTGCTGTTTGTCTTAGTTTGTTGTGATAATCAGTATGAGCATGCTAAACATGATGTATGTAACTGTCCTATGCAGGATGTTAAGTAACGCGCACCGTTTTCTTTGTTATGTGTGTCCATTATATTCATTCTGTCAGTGGAAGCATTCCAAAACCATTTGTAAATGCAGGAACAGGGGAACTAAGGTGGTTGGTAAAATGTTACAGCTGCAGGCTCTCACTGGAGACGGAATTAATGTGAATGTAAATTGTACTACCAACCACATTGACTTTTTTTTCTCTAGGCAAACACTGGGATAGTTATTTAACTTCTTTCAGTTCTAGGAAAAAGCTGTTAGTTATAGAGACACAGTTCTGTGTGTGTGTGTGTGAGAGAGAGAGAGAGAGAGAAATGTCCATGCGCATGCCACAAAAGTGTATAGGGAAGTGGAGTTACAGCTCCACTCATTTCTGACCTTGGCACTAGGCGGACGTAAATGATCTTCACAAGTTCGTCACCTTGCGTCTGAAGAAAGTGTCCCCAGTGGGCCCCACAGCTGGTCTGGACTTTTTTGAGAGCAGTAGAATCTCTTGTCCTAGCCAGGACTTGAACCATGTTTCTTCTGTCAACAAGTCTATGGCCTAGTCGCTGTATTGATCATGATAGAATGTCAGTAATAATATATACACAACTTGTACCCTTTTCTTCAAGCACAAATGTTCATATTATAACTGGAATGGACGGTATCATATGAGTTGTTTGAAACAAGAAAAACTTGGCTATGAATTTGGAGTTACTTACTTTACAGGCTTTGTCCATTATCGTGTGTTAAAAATGAAACACTGTGTTTTAGAAGAGGGTTGGTTCCCATCCTGTGGCTAACAAGATGAGGGTAACACCTACTAGTTTGGGCCCAACAGGAAAAGCAACTCCTACCCTCTGGGCCAGGCCACCCGGTAAAATTAGTTTGTACAGACTTCTGTTGCTGCTGTAAGTCAAGTGTCACATGAAAATTAACTGTTCTTCATAATTTTGGACTTAAATCAATGTTGTTATTCAACAGAGTCTGCAAAGGAAACCGCATCTATTACCTTTTGAAATTATAAAATATTCAGAAGTTTTCAAGAATTGAAACATTACCATAGTGTGGGAAAAAATATGAACAAAACATGGTAGTGAAAATTACTGTCGTCTGGGGTGTAACGCTGTACAGTCCAGTAGATATGTACCAACATTTCAGAGGCACCACCTGTCTCATTCTTTAGGGAAGAAAACTCTAGCCTGCAGCGGAGCCAGCAGGTTCATCTGAATCACTTGTAAAGTTTGTGAGTGAAAAATGAATTGAAAAAAAAAAAGAGCAAGGATGGATACTGTCGCACTACTTCTGCACAAAATTAGTTTAACTCGTCAGCCAGTAGTTTTCTATCACAAACTTGCACCAAATGACTGTTTGTTTAATGCAGATTAGAAGTTGCCCATATTTGGAACAACATTAGAAGGGATACAGGTCGTGAAATTGGCTAAACTAGTGGTTCCTGTACAAGGTGCTGTGTATCATTTCAGCTGTCTATTGGCAATGTGAATGAAATACAAAGAATTTACTTCAACATATGCGGCTGGATTGCAGCCAGCTGTGTCACATTAGACAATGTGAAGCATAGGATTAATTATTTATTTGTATATCTGTGATTTATTATTTTTTAAGTCACAAAACATGTAAAATGGAAAGAATTTGATAAAACATTTTAACACTTTGCAGTCCAAATTAGTATCATGAATTCCAACATTCTGGTCCAAATTAATTTTCCCAAAAGTCTCTAATCTTTGAATTTCAAAAGCAGCCATTAGATGGCAGGAGCATAGGAAAAACCAACATGAAAGATTGTAAAATAACAGACGACTTTAACTTTATACATTGGACCAGTAAGGGTTAAACATTTTCATACTCGACCTCTTCAGCTTATCTTTGCAAGTTATGTAGCTTACTGTTTTTACTGTCTGCAGCAACGGATCGCCCAAGGGGGCTGGGCTGCCGGGCTGCAGCCATCCCCCCCCTCCCTCCAAACCCCCCAAAACTGAAATTTACAAGACAGATGTAGATATTATGATGTCGAAAGTTTACGTGATTTACCCTCCAGACAAAATCAGCCACTGAAATCGGCTGTATTTACTCGTATATATCCACCTAAGGCTACATTGCACTACTGCAGCTTTGGTGATGGAGCAGCTTGAGCTTAATTTATCGTTGGGTGTGAGTGGAAAAAGGAACGTTAGAAAAATAGTTGGTTTGTGATACAAAAAATTATGATGAAAATTTCAGTGATTCATTTATAATGTTCAAAATAATTTAATAAATACATTAAATAAGTTAACATATGTTTGTTATTCTCTTGTGTTTTGTAAGTTAGTGCCTGATGTTCTCTGGGTTTTCTTTAAGTGCCGTTGACTCCCTCTGCTGCTGATGCATTGTGGGTACAGTTCAGCACAGCTGGAGCCTCTTTGGTTGGTCGATGGTGATGTTCTGTACTTCGACAAGCCCCTGCAATATAGTAAAATAAATTTTATATGTTGTACACCGTGCATATTTTTACATTGTTAAGACAGACCAACAAATACGCATACTGTTTACAATTATATATTTGTATCAATGTCACCCGTACATGTTCCGGTGGTCAAGCCACCATCTTCAGGGGGCACAAGCGTTACATGTTTCAGTGGTCTTAGATTTGAGGCTCCTGTCGGTCCCTCCAAACCAATGGGGACATTTGGCAGGTTTCTCAAAATATTCATAACCATCTACCAAACTGCATGATGTCACATCACAGAAGACTGTAATCCTTATTATCAACTGCTTTGAGCATCATACGTCTCACGTATTATTTTTATTTTTAACCCTTTATTTGTTGTGATAGGAAGCTTTTGCTGCAACTTGTTATAAGCTGTTTTTGCAGTATATCTTTGTGTTACTCATTGTGTTGTGTTAATATCGAAAAAAAACTTAATACATGTAACACTCGAACACAACGTGTATTTTAACCCTTTAAAGCCTAGCGGTAACTTTACATACCACCAGGTTTAACATTAAAAAATTCTACGTGGTGCCCACATTGCGTTTATGTGTTTTGTACAGATCTCAGAACAAACAGCAACTTTTGCCTTATAAAACATTAAGAGACTGGTTTATATAACCGAAGTGGAGAGTGTTTACAGTGCGGTACGCACTGAGTCCTTATAATATAAAACAGATATGCTTCGTCTTTAAAGGGTTAACCAACAGCTACATGTTTTGGCATTACAAACAAGTCATCATCAGGCTGTATGTCTCTTTAGGACATGAGCACTTCTGTATTCTTTTAGCTTCATTAATTATTCTGTAATTTTTATGTTATATTTACGGGGGTGTTGACAGCGTTGTTAAATTAACTGTAAATAAATTGATATTACAGTAGGTAACAGGGATGAATTTACCTTAGAAGATTGATGGCATAACCCACCACAGGATTTTTGCTTGCCAACCTGTCTGCTTCACAGACAATTTGTCTTCTGCAGGGCAAATTTGCTTTGTCTGTGATGTTGAAACTTAAGTCCTGAAGGCCAATTCTGGAAACCAAATCAACTCATTCTGTTAACAGAATTTTAAGAAATAAAATGTGTATTTCTTTCTCCATATGTGGGTGTATTTAAGGGTGGGCATGGTGTTTTATTTTAAATGGTGCCTTACATTTGAAAGGTTTTGTGTTCACTCTCTGATCTGGAGGTCAGATATTCCAGTTAATATTTTATGGTCTTTTTCAGTTTCACAAGACTGTTTGTAGGAGAATGCCTTACAAGAGGACAAGATTACTTCCTGCCACATCCTTCCCTGTTCATTTTGTCTAGCAATTCGCAGCCCTTCTTAGAACACTAGTAAATTTTTGTATGTCTTATTACTTGTAACTTTTTTATTTCAATCTACTTTGTTGTGTAAATGTACAGACTAAAATATCATAATTCACAGAGTATTGGTGAGAATATTTTGAATTAAGAAAGACGGAAGGACGAGAGGGTTACGTAATTAACCTTTTAAAGCCTAGCTGTAACTTTACGTACCAGCAGGTTCAACATTTAAAAAATTCTACGTGGTGCCCACATTGCGTTTATGTGTTTTGTACGGATCTCAGAACAAACAGCAACTTTTGCCTTATAAAACATTAAGAGACCGGTTTTTATAACCGAAGTGGAGAGTGTTTACAGCGCGGTACGCACTGAGTCCATATATAAAACAGATATGCTTCGCCTTTAAAGGGTTAATGGTACATAAATGAAATGAAATGAATAAGTGTGGGTCGAGCCCTTACGGTCCCGATGCACGTAGGCCTTTTGCCGGCCCTTTGTGCCCCATTACCAGGCCCGAGTCATGAGAGCCCTGCCCTTCTAAAGAAGTTCCACACTGCCCCCAGACTCAGACCTCTAATGTCCTTAGGGTCCATAAAAAGGATCTCAGATAAATATGCCTGAGTGTCGCCAAGGCTTGACACTCACACAAACACACGGGCTGAGGTTTTCTGCCCAGCCCCGTTACATATCTTTCAAAGTTCCCAAAAAAGAAATCCCCCTCTAGGTTCCCCTACAGAGCTCCTGCATTGAGAAAGATGCTCCATCTCCAGAGCTGTCTTTACATATCTCTCAAAATTAATGGTACGTACTGAGGAGTGCCAGTGATTTGTTTTCTTTACCTGATACTGTTAGGGTAGCTCGATCAAAGATGATTAACCTTTTAAAGCCTAGCGGTAACTTTACGTACCACCAGGTTTAATATTAAAAAATTCTACGTGGTGCCCACATTGCGTTTATGTGTTTTGTACGGATCTCAGAACAAACAGCAGCTTTTGCCTTACAAAACATTATGAGATTGGTTTTTATAACCGAAGTGGAGAGTGTTTACAGCGCGGTACGCCTTATATAAAACAGATACGTTCCGTCTTTAAAGGGTTAAATGAGTGGCTCATGTAGTGGCCATGAGGAAAAATGTGATAAGCATAAAGAATTTTAGTTCAGGAACGTCAAGAGACATGGGAATATACGTGAAGAAAATAAAAGGTAAAGGTCACCCTATAACAGGCCAGGAAGGTCCAGATGGAGGGGGGGGGGTAGAGGTATACCTCTACCCCGGTATACCTCTACCCCTTCTTTAATCTCGCCGCCAAATGGGAGTGGGTGGTGAACGCCACGCCCTGGCCGCTTTACCCCCGGCAAAGAAACCTGGTACCCGTTGTCCAGGAGACTGGGTGAGCCCCAGGGTCCGTCTTGACGGGTGCTGAGAATTTCGCCCCAACCGGGATTCGATTCCAGGACCGTCCAGCCCGTAGCGAGTCGCCTTCATGGTTTGTTCTAGAGTGAATATGAACTGTACGTTTACCGGTTTCATCTAAGGCAAGAAGGTGGGAACGTGGTTAAATACATTCTGATCACTGTTTTATGGTGGGCTTTTGTCAAGATACTACCGAATTATAATATTCTATAGAGGATTAAATATGGCAAGAAAATGCGATACCATAGAAAAATGTTTTAGTCAGCATACCCTTTCATTACGGTTGCCAGCAATTCAAAGTCAAGATTTTCTGAGTATTTTGTGAAGTCGCTGGCTCGATCACGTCTTTCGGAATGTCCGTATGGCGGTTCGCTGTCGTAGTTGTATCTATGTTGTGAGTCGTAGATTATAGGTGGTTGACATTTGAACCCTTTATTGTAGTAGCCAAACCCTGGAAACAGCCTGTAGTATGCTCCTATTCCAAAGATGACTGCTAGCACTAGAAGAACTGCCTTAAATTTGATGATAAGTATGGTTCCCAGAAGAGCGAGATCGTAGGTGTAGACTGTAGACAGACGAGTACATCAGACATACATTAAAACAAGTCACATGATAAATTATTGGTGTAATTAAACACGATACACAGCATTTCTTGTGAAACTATTTATAAGTGGTTTAGTCGTCAGTTTTATGACTGTCATCGCTTTGTTTTTAAACATCAATATAGACAAATATACAAAATTCCAGTCTAACACAAATATTTGCTTTTAGTGCAATACAGCTGCGTGTTTTGGTCCGCTACAAAACCATCAAATAAAAACTTGTTTTTAAAAAAGACAAACATGAACGCAAAGTAGGCTGAGGAAAGAAAAAAATAGACATGAACATAGACAAAATTTGAACAGTTTTCGATTGAAGGAAATATCAACCTTTTAAAGCCTAGCGGTAACTTTACGTACCACCAGGTTTAACATTAAAAAATTCTACGTGGTGCCCACATTGCGTTTATGTGTTTTGTACGGATCTCAGAACAAACAGCAACTTTTACCTTATAAAACATTAAGAGACTGGTTTTTATAACCGAAGTGGAGAGTGTTTACAGCGCGGTACGCACTGAGTCCTTATATAAAACATACGCTTCGTCTTTAAAGGGTTAAAATACTAAATGTAAAAAAAAAATACACTTGTTTTTGAAAACAGAGGGACGTAACCTGAGTAACAGCTACTGACACAATTGCGAAGCATATTAACTAATTTTTCGCAATTTTGAGATCTCATAAAAACAAATGAAAATGTGTATTTTGTATGCGCATTTGCCCTTTATATAAGGTTTTTATTTGACAGCTTGATGGTGGCTCTGTAGTGGGCCGAAACATGTAGCTGAGTTTCAGTAAAAAGTGAATATCTGTGTTACATGGAAAGTCTGTGTATTTATCTATGTGGAGTTTAGTCATCACCACCTTTTCAAAATGAAAGATATGGTATGTATCTGTGTACATGTGTGGGGAGATGGGTGACTGAAAGCCAGCAAATTGACTCACGCGGTAATGTATCCAGTACCGATGTTAAGAGTGGCCCAGGATAGCTCAGTCGGTATAGCAACTCGCTACGGACTGGACGGTCCGGGGATCGAAACCCGGTGGGGGCGAGATTTTCCGCAGCCGTCCAGACCGGCCCTGGGGCCCACCCAGCCTCCTGTACAATAGGTACCGGGTGTCTTTCCTGGGGGTAAAGCGGCCGGGGCGTGGGGCTAGCCACCCCATCCCCTTCTCGTGCCGAGGCTCACTAAAGGGTAGAGCTATACCCCTACTCCCCCTCTTGGGCCCTCACGGCCTGTTATAGGGTGAATCCTTTACCTTTACCTTTACTGATGTTAAGAGTTTGTGGAGCAACACCTCCGCTCCCCCTTATGTCTGCGTCCTGAGGTTACTAGTTAAGCACAGACAAAACTCTCCTTCCAACAGTGACACTATATATAATACAAGAGGGCATTTTTACTAAATGAAGCTGAACATAGAAATGGTTACTGTTGTAACAATTCTCTAATGATGTCGGTGGTGCATATTGCAGTGTATTTGGAGTTCTGTGTGAGTGTCAAATTGGGAATTTTAGGAACTTATTTTTGTAGTTTTAATGTTTTATGTACGTTTGCAGAATTTCGAAAAGCGACTATTAGCTTCGTAATGTCTGTCCGTCCGTCCGCATGGAACAACTCGGCTCTCACTGTATGGATTTTCACGAAATTTCGTATTTGAGGATTTTTCTAAAGTCTGTTGATAAAATTAAAGTTTGATTAAAATATGACAAGAATATGGGTAATTTACATGAAGACCTCTGTACATTTATGATAATATTTCGATCAATTCTTCTTAGAATAAGAAATGTTTCAGACAAAAGTTGTAGAGAAAATCAAAACACACATTTTATGTTCAATAACTTTTTTTTCCGAAAATTGTGCCGTTTACGAAAATAAAGTGGAAAAATATGGTAGAGAAAGACAGACCACAGATGACGATATAATGCGGCGCATGTGCATTGCATTTTGGATAAATAAGTTTACAGACACACTCCCAGAATATGCAATACATATACCTTTTCCACGGCAACAATGGTTATGCGAAGGAGCCTCAGTGTACGTTCATAGTATATTGCCCGTCTTGTTATTTCATAATGTTACTTTCATTGTTGTCTGGCATCAAACTTTTAGAGGCACATAATATTCGCGGTTCTCACGTCTGCGACTGTGAGGGATACTCTCATCTGCAGTGTTATGACATATAATGCGGTACGGATATATGACCTTCTGGAGGTACATGCTACCACAGACTTCAGGGTGTCGGCCCTGAAGATGGAGTCAACACATTCAATCGAAAAGTCTGTAAATTTATACCACACTATATTTCGTCACAATGCAGAAAACTATTTATATATTGAACCGCTGCAAGAAGAACTGCCGATGTGTTTTGTCTTATTCTTTTGGGGGGAGACTTTATTTGATTTTTAATTATGTTTGTGTATACAGGATGTCCATATAATTCTTATCTGTTACTGTACAAGTCACAATTGATTTGTCAGTTGGTCAATAGTTGTGAAGATTTTTTAAAAATTTTCTCTAATTTTACTCTTGGATTGAAAGTGATAGTGTTATCATACTTGTACATTCTTGTTATTAATTATCAATTGTGTCCTGCAAAAAATTTTTTCTTCAACAGATTTGGGAGTATGTGGATATTGAGTATTTTGGAGCGAACTCTCATCTGAGCTTTTAATTTAAATTTCTTGTATTGGCTGTTCCGATGGAAGAGGAAAAATTAATTTCAAATTCAAATGTTGAGTTTATTATACCACAAAAACTGAGACTTACATCCGGGCCCTTTAGTCTGCGCCCCTGAATCACGTACGCCACTGCTGCCATCTGTTGCAATGACGCTAGTTACCAGAATTGACCACACAATAACACCTTTCATGCTGGGCTGTAGTGGGTCTGTTGAAGGAACAAAGAAACCTCTTTACTGTAATCTGAACATGTCACGCTTTCAAAAAAACTGCTGTAAGATGTACGCATAGTGCGGTAGCTGTAACGGTGATTATTTCTACTAAGATACTAGGCAGAAAGAAAATAAGTTTACATTTTGAAGCCTAGGGTCATTTTATATCCCACAGTGTTTAATAGAAAAAAATATGTTCTGCCCACACAGTGTATTTATGTGTTTTGTTTGGATATCAGAACAAACAGCGATTGTTTCCCTACACAGCATTAACTGGCTGGTTTTTATAATCGAGACGGAGGGTGTTTACTGCGCGGTACGAACTGGGTCTTTAAATATACGTTATGCCCACACAGTGTATTTATGTGTGTGTGTTTTTTTTTTTGGATATCAGAACAAACAGCGATTATTTCCCTACACGGCATTAAGTGAATGGTTTTTATAACCGAGACGGAGGGTGTTTACTGCGCGGTACGAACTGAATCCTTAAATATAATTCAGGTTAATTTCAGTCCTTAAATGGTTAAAAGAAGACAATAATATTAGATATTAAGTTTCAGAAGCAGTAAAATAATATTTTATATATGCCGGCAGGAAGTACTACACCGACTTGAAAATTGTGATGATTAGCTCATGCGTGAGATTTGAGGTTCTCACAGCCGTGCTGCTGAAGATTTAAGTCTTCTTGGATGTTATGACGTATTGACTGGTAAATAATTACCGACGTTTGGGTGGATCGTAGTGCTTTCCTCTTCAGGGCCGAACATTCTTTCGAAAAGTTGATAGATTTCCACCAGGCTACACGGCGTCAGTTTCCAGAAGACAGCGCTCGTCGTACCAGAATTACACGGCTTTATTAATAGTTAATGATGTTACGTAGGGGGTTCGTGATTAGCGAATACGGTCGAACCCGTTTATAACGTCATCGGTTTATACGACACCTCGTCTATAGCGTCAGATATCCTATGGTACCAATTAATTCCTCACTGTTAACCATAACATTATACTACGCGGTTATAAAACACTCGTTTATAATGACACAGGGCATTCCTCCACTTCGTGACGTTATTATCGAGTTCAACTGCAGTACGATTGCAAATTTCAGTTGCGTACGATTAAATTTACGTTAACCTTTTAAAGCCTAGCGCTAACTTTACATACCACCAGGTTTAACATTAAATAATTCTACGTGGTGCCCACATTGCGTTTATGTGTTTTGTACGGATCTCAGAACAAACAGCAGCTTTTGCCTTATAAAACATTAAGAGACTGGTTTTTATAACCGAAGTGGAGAGTGTTTACAGCGCGGTACGCACTGACTCCTTATATAAAACAGATACGCTTCGTCTTTAAAGGGTTAATTTCAGTTTTAAAAGGTTTGATAATAATTGCATCTAAATGAGGGCTTCCTAAGGGCAGAAGGGTGCCTCCCTGAGACCACTGCTTCAGCCCTTTGCCCCCTTTTCCCCACGTCATAGTACCTATGCCTGTTTAACCAGGTTGCACATGCATCACGTACCTTGAGTTTCTGCAAACACCACATCAAACACACCGCATCACAAAACACTCTGTTCACACACGAATGTCTCCATGTTACGGGCCGCAGACAGTGGAAGATGCTTATATAACCTACTGCACAACTCTCTGCTGACCCCTCCTATCACCGGTTCCTCCTCTGTCGTTACACTTCACTCCTGCCTGTTTATGCTCTGGTTCTGTGACAAACAACAGTCACAGTTAATTTCACACTTTAGATTTAAATATGGGCACAGCGTTGTGTTATTCTCTTCCACACTTAAAATCAAATAATCCTAAATACAGGAAACAGAAATTTTAAATTGCAATATTAAGACTTCATACGGCCTGGGCTGGACTATCCGGAATTCGTAATCTGGCAGAGATAACTGATGTTTCTCTTCCCTAAAACATCAGATCGGCTGTGGGTCCCACCCAAATTCCTATTCGATGGGAACCGAGTTTTTTTTTTCCGGGGACAGCGGTCTGGTCGTGAAGTTGACCACTCACCTGCACCTAGTGCCGAAGTTAAGAATGGGTGGAGCTATACCTCTACTTCCCATATACGCTTTCATGTTATGAACAGGGACAACTATTTTATATTCTGTGACTACATCTTTTTGGCTAGCAACCAGCTACTTTCAAGTCAACTGTACGTAATTTGTATCTTGAATATAAGCATGCTGATGGTAACGTCTTAAAATGTGAAATTTTATGTTGTGGTAGTCACAGTTTGTGTCATTTGTCAAAATAATCTGATATGGAACATTGTCAATACAATAGCTATGTAAACAGGATATCAGAATTGTATTAATTTTTATCTATAAATGACAGAAGGGAAAGCGTCAATAATATGTGTGTATGTGTATATATATATGTATATATATGCACACATATGTATATACACACACACACACACACACACACACACATACTTCGTACTTTATACGTTTCGCACCATGCACTGTCGATAATCAAATCACAATATTCAGGTCAACAAAATGCACTCATTTGTTTTCAGATATTCTATATTTCTTGGTAGTCAGTCCTACATGTTTCGATCCCTCATGGGATAATCATCAGGGATTCATGTCCAAATGGCGTTTCACAAAACTGAACTAGCAATGCATGTACGGACTAAGAAGATATACTAACTAACTCCATGGAGCAGAGGCCTTCTTAAGAAGCTAACAGTTTCTCAGCTAGTCAAGAAATTCCCCGCATTTTATGGAACATGGAGGTTCATTACCGCATTCACAACAGCCCGCCACCTGTCCCTATCCTGAGCCAGCTCAATCCAGTCCATGCCCCTATCCCACTTCCTGAAGGTCCATTTTAATATTATTCTCCCATCTACGCCTGGGTCTCCCAAGTGATCGCCTTCGCTCAAGTGTCCCCACCAAAATCCTGTATGCACCTCTCTTTACCCCATACATGCTATACGCCCCGCCCATCTCATTCTTCTCGATTCGATTACCCGAATAATATTTGGTGATGAGTACAGGTCATTAAGTTCCTCGTTATGTAGTCTTCTCTACTCCCCTGTCGCCTCGTCCCTCTTAGGCCCAAATATCCTCCTCAGCACCCTATTCTCGAACGCCCTCAGTCTTTGTTCCTCCCTCAATGTGAGAGACCAAGTTTCACACCCATACAAAACAACAGGTAAAATTATAGTTCTGTATACCCTAATCTTTGTGTTTTCGGATAGCAGCCTGGAAGACAAAAGATTCTGCACCGAATGATAGCAAGCATTCCCCGACTTCAATCTGCTCTTAATTTCTTCATGAATGGAGTTTCGATTCGTTAGGGAAAAAAATATACATGTTTGTATTTTAATTAACTTTATGTTTTAACATTAATTTAGAGTATAACAGGAATCGACTACAAAAATCGCCTACATCATAACTGAACATCTTTTTATATCTTTTTAATGTGTGTACATGCATTGCTAGTTCAGGTTTGTGAAATGCTACTTTGATATGAATCCCTGATGATTATTCCATAAGGGATCGAAACATGAAGGGGTATTCATAATTATATTGTGATATAAAATGTCAGGGAATCATACAGTGCATTTAGTTGGTATTGAATATCGTGATTTGAGACTTCTACCCCTTTCCCTCCTCTTCCTATTTTACATTCTCCCTTCCCTTTTCTTATTCGTATTTACTACATTCATTTCGCTGTCATATCTCGATCTATCATTTATTCAGTGTCTGAACTCCGTCCCATTAAGCACTGTACGGCGTCTCGGCGGCAGACCGTCCCGCGATGCGTTAGGGCCAGGCCCGTCCTACGTGTGTTTGTGTTTATCGTGTTGGTGGCCTGCTTTACCGAAAACGGAGGCAGTAGATTACGAACTGTTGACACATTTGATTTGACTAGTTGACACAGGCACCCCGCATAACACGTTACTAATGGAGCATACGAAATTTGTGTGTCAGAGTCGAGGTCGGGTTTTAACATGCTGGGAGCTAAGCTATATCGGGCCTGAGTGGTGACGAAAGTAGCAGAAACGCCAGTATGCTAATCCTGTAACTTTTTCAAAAACACACAAAAAATAACCAACATCAGAGTACTTTTCTGTTCAATGCGCCCCCCTATCCGAAAGAAAATTGTTTTGTTTGAAGTTTCCCAGGCTTCTCCCACTTGTCTCGCTGATAATAATAATATTAACCTTTTAAAGCCTAGCGGTAACTTTACGTACCACCAGGTTTAACATTAAAAAATTCTACGTGGTGCCCACATTGCGTTTATGTGTTTTGTACGGATCTCAGAACAAACAGCAACTTTTGCCTTATAAAACATTAAGAGATTGGTTTTTATAACCGAAGTGGAGAGTGTTTACAGCGCGGTACGCACTGAGTCCTTATTTAAAACAGATACGCTTTTTCTTTAAAGGGTTAAAAAATTTTACGTGGTGCCCACATTGCGTTTATGTGTTTTGTACGGATCTCAGAACAAACAGCAACTTTTGCCTTATAAAACAGTAAGAGATTGGTTTTTATAACCGAAGTGGAGAGTGTTTACAGCGCGGTACGCACTGAGTCCTTATATAAAACAGATACGCTTCGTCTTGAAAGGGTTAAGACGAAAAAAAAAGAAGCAATGTACGTATAAACCTAAAGTTGAGGCGCGTTCGCGAAACCACTCTTTTAGTGGGAAAGCAATAAGTATCACATATTCTGAGTGTGTGTCTGTAGCATTAGCTATCCAGCATGCAATGCGCATGCGCTGAATTGTACTGTCATCTGTGGCCTGTTTGGCTGTACCATATTTTTCCACATTATCTCACAATCGGCACTATTTTCGGGGGGGGGGGGAAGGTTGTTGAATATAAAATATGTGTTTTGACTTTCTGTACAAATTTTCTCTGTAACATTTCCCATTGTAAGAAGAATTGACCTCCAGTGTTTCTTAATTTGGGTTCTAGATGGAAGTGAATTGACAAATTTACTCCCCAGCCGATTTACCCCCTGTGGAGCAACCCCCGTATACATTGAGTTTGACGCTAGATGGGCCTTAATTCCTACCTGGATATTTTGGAGGAGGGAAAATTTTTGCCCCTCCCGGCAGTCAAACCGTGTTTCCTCGATTGCTTATCTCCTAGCCTAGCCTGAGTAACTATTACACTGGCTACACTATCCCAACCCCCAAACACCTAACGGTACATTTCAGAGTCAGAGGGCTGCTTCCCTAAAAAAATGAACTCAACCGTCAGGTAGAAGGAAAAATGGTTGCACCGTTAACCGTGATAATCTGTGGGAGGTGAAGGAATGCCTTCATAAATAATTTTGTCGTTCTTGCTCAGACAGGTGCATAGCTAAAGGTAAAGTTGAAGGTTCAAGTCTGGTAGGGTTGTGTTGCACTGTGTCGACTGTCAAATATTTACCGTCGTTTCGAAAGATCATAGTGCTTCCATCTACAGGGCATAGCGTCCCAGACGACTTGAATCTTTAGCAAAATTTTATTTTTTTCCATTCTGTGCATTATAACTCGATGTTTACCATTAAAAAGCAAATGCGCACAACTGTCATAGATACATAATAATAATAATAATAATAATAATAATAATAATAATAGGAGAGTAATGTTTTAAAAATATTATTGTGAATCTATGACATTTGTGTGCATTTTTGGTTAACAGTAAAAAATCGTTATCAAAACACTGAAAGAACCTTAAACACAACAACAATGAAGTTGTCACTGTGTTTTATCAAGGATCAGGACAAGATAGTGTATGGGGACGTGGAGGTACGGCTTCACGGATTCTTAACCCCGGTACTAGACGGAGGTAAATAGTCGGCTTCAAGCCCTGACTGCTTTAACCTTTTAAAGCCTAGCGGTAACTTTACGTACCAACGGGTTTAAGATTAAAAAATTCTACGTGGTGCCCACATTGCGTTTATGTGTTTTGTACGGATCTCAGAACAAACAGCAACTTTTGCCTTATAAAACATTAAGAGACTGGTTTTTTATAACCGAAGTGGAGAGTGTTTACAGCGCGGTACGCACTGAGTCCTTATATAAAACAGATACGCTTCGTCTTTAAAGGACTAAACCCGATGCCCGCTGGATAGGAGGCTGGCTGGTCCCAGAGGCGATCTGGACGCTGTTGAGAGAAGGAAAACCCAGTATACTCCTTCCTCTTCCCCATTATGAAAAAAAAAAAAAAGTTGAAGGGGCGAAGATTTGCCACCGAATCACAGAAGGTGCTGAAGACGCCGACACAAAAGTACAGCTTCCGATTGTGGCAGAAACGTTGGGATTGTTGTGTACTGTCCCAAGAGGACTACTCTGAAGGGGACGGTTGCGATTAGGACTTTGAGTGCGTCTACGTTTCTTTTTCTGATACATTTCGGAAACTTCTGGATAGCAGCCCGTACTATGCCTGGAGTCGAGACCGCCACGTGGTCACTGTTCCAGTATGACGGTGTGCTTTCTAAACATAGAGATGACGCTGTCGATTTGGAGTGTTCTGGGATATGACACGGTGTCGACTGGGAGAGGGCATCGACGTTTTGTGGGACTGTAGTACCTGTGGCATCAGGCAGTCCAGTAAGAATGTTACTTGGACTGACTGGCTCTTTTGTACATCTGTGTGTACTTACCTCTCAGACCACCTGTAATACCTCTAATGATTACCCCCTTCTCGAATTCCACGTAGTCTGATATGTACAGCTTTTGCAACGTTTCGGAGGAAAGTATTGTTTCTGGCTAGACGGTAGGAAAGTATGGAAGCGGTACATCCTTTCGAAACGTCGGTAAATATTCGAGGTTATCCCAGAATACTGTATACTTCTCAGTGAGATCCTCATTTATATTGTAATTGTATTTATTGTGTGCAGAGTGTGTCCTTTATTGTTTTTGTAATTGTGTGTGTTGTGTTTTGTTTGAGTGTGGTGTTTTACTTTGTGTGTTGTGTCTTATTGTAGTACCGCTGCCACCGGGTACAAACCCATTTGCAGCCAAAGTAAATAATAATAATAATAATAATAATAATAATAATAATAATAAAGCAGTCCCATTACAGCCCTGGACAGGCCCTCAGGGTTTCAAGAGGTCGAGGCTCCCAGATTTCTAGACAATCGGCACATGAAGGTGGTAAGGTTGTCAGTTATACGCACCGGCCGCGTTTACCGCCCCAGGAAATATTCCTGGTATTAATTTCTGTTAAGGCTGAGTCGACCCCAGGGCCATTAGTGCGGCCGGAAGGATTATGTCAATGAAAAATTCCAATGACACCATCTGGAATCGAACCCCCGACCTGCCGGTTTTTACCGCAGTGCCTCAACCAACTGCGCCACCGCGGGCCCCAATAATAATAATTATAATGATGATAATAGTAATAATATGTTACGAGAGATTCCAGAGTGTAAGCAGAATATCACCTTGGCTGCAACTAATCACGTAAAGCAGGCCCGATCAACCCGTAGCCCGCGACGGAGTGTTAGACAAGATTTGAAATGGGAAGACGTCCTAAAAGCCTTCCTTTGGCAAAGCCGAGATAGAATGAGGAAGCAGTTTTGAAAAATTTTAAATTACCCATAACCGTGCATTGAGCAAAAAGGTATGATATTCAAACCAACAGATGCACGTATGTCTATGAAAACGTATTATACACGCTGTATACCTTGCTTCAAATCTTGCAGGTGCCTGTTTGTCTTTAATTCCTGGGTACTGTGTGCTTTAATTCAAGAAATGGTAAAGAACACTACAGTTCGGAACATTTTAACATCGCCTTAAGCTGGACTGAATATTTTTGTGGTCCGCATTTTCGCCGTGTGGAGTAGGGTTAGCTCAGTTAGCCCATGGGATGGAGGGTTCAGGTGTCGCATCCCGGCAGTTGCAAGAAATTTTTCTCTTCTCCAAATCGCCCATACCGGCTGTGGGGCCCACTCAACCTCCTATTCAATGGATACCGGCTTTCTTTCCTGGGAGTAAAACTGCCGGGCTCGAAGTTTGCCACTCACCTCCCATCTAGTGTTGAGGTTAAGAATGAGTGGATTTATACCTCCTGTCCCCCTATACGCCTTCATGGCGTGGACAGAGACAACTTCACCTTTTATTCTCATCATATTTGTTTGTAGACGGCCAAATTTCAACAACTGATGCATAGTTGTTAAACGATCACTTATCTTATGCTGCTGATACATCCGGTCTAGCTTCAGTTTATGTTTTTCATAACCGTGGTGCCACAGCTATGGTGTGAACATAACGGGACTGAAAAGGATGAAGGCGCACAAAAATTGTGTGTTTCAAGAGAGGGTGGAAAAAAACAGAGGGTTGGTACAAAAAATATGGAACCCCAACGTCTACCTGAGCAACCCAAATTCACAGGTGTGTGTCTGAGATACGTTTCCGCATTCCTCTGTTACAGTAGGTTTAATCTCCCAGATCTTTCGTCCGCTGTATGCCTTACGTGATGCTCGTTCAACCCGTAGCTCGCGGGCTACATGCTGCCCGCGACACAATATTATATTGCCCACAGAGACATTTGAGACGAGAAAAGGACTTTTAAATCTTTCCCTGGCAATTTCGAGGTAGAAAGCCAAAGGAATTTTGAAAATTTACAAGCTGTTATTTGTGGAGACATACATTATATTACTGCCGATCCCAGTGGCCGCGCAGTCTAAGGCTTAGGTCTGCGGCCGAGCGCTCGCTGGGATCGTGGGTTCGAATCCCACCGTGGGGCATGGATGTTTGTCTTGTACAGTGTTTGTATTGTTAGGTAGAGGTCTCTGCGAGGGGCCGATCCCTCGTCCAGAGGAGTCCTACCGACCGTGGTGTGTGCCTGAGTGTGATCAAATGGAATCACAAAAACTCTCGACACCTGCTGTGAACAAGTAGGTAGAAGAGGGAAGGACTAAGAAAGAAAGCATTACACGTATAATTACATCCACTTATTCATTTTCATTCAGTGTACTGAATTTCCTTTTAGCCGCATGCGGGCAGCAGGCTTGCCTTACACTAACATTTCATTAAAATATTACAAGATAGTGCGTAAGGTAAACGAAGTGGATGTACACGGGGGAGGGGGTGTCCGTAATGTCTGCCCTTTAATTCCTCCACGTATTTCATCTCCAAAACCACTGATTTGGGGGGGGGGTTGGATGCAATTTGCTGTACATTACAATTTATCAGTTGATGTGGCGTTACATACCATTTTTATAAAATTAGAAACCTTAACCAGTTAAAGCCTAGCGGTAACTTTACGTACCACCAGGTTTAACATTAAAAAATTCTACGTGGTGCCCACATTGCGTTTATGTGTTTTGTACGGACGTCAGAACAAACAGCAATTTTTGCCTTATAAAACATTAAGAGACTGGTTTTTATAACCGAAGTGGAGAGTGTTTACAGCGCGGTAAGCACTGAGTCCTTATATAAAACAGATACGATTCGTCTTTAAAGGGTTAATCTGTGTGCAGGACAAGCAAACTTCGGAGGGTACAAAACAACAAATTACAGTGTAGGCCCCCTAGAGCAGTCTATGTGGGGTTTGTGTTGCACATAGTGGAACTGGGACAGCTTCTCGAAGCTGCTCTCTTTTCGCTTGTCAAGTACCATTTCCCCAGCGCTCCATTTCGTCTGTCTACTGAAGGATGGACAGTGGGCCCATGAGAGCCTGCAGTTACACGGACATACAGTCCGTCCGGACCACGATGGTAGAATATAATAATTATAATAACAAAGGCTGATAATATAAACCTCGTACAATTTTTCCAGGTGGCCCAGGATAGCTCAGTCGGTATAGCGACTCGCTACGGGCTGGACGGTCCGGGGATCGAATCCCGGTGGAGGCGAGATTTTCCGCAGCCGTCCGTACCGGCCCTGGGGCCCACCCAGCCTCCTGTACAATGGGTACCGGGTGTCTTTCCTGGGGGTAAAGCGGCCGGGGCGTGGGGCTAGCCACCCCATTCCCTCCTCGTGCCGAGGCTCACGAAAGGGTAGAGCTATACCTCTACTCCCCCTCTTGGGCCCTCAGGGCTTGTTATAGGGTGAACCTTTACCTTTACAATTTTCCAGTGTTCAATTAAGCATCACGTCATGAAAACTTCGGTTAAAGGGAGGAATTTTTCCAGGGATTCTTAATCCAGTCACTAGTTGGAGGTAAATGGTCAGCTTCACGCCCCTGGCCGCTTTATCTCAGGGAAGTGAGCCCGCAGTATCCATTAGATAGAAGGCTGGGTGAAGCCCAGAAGCGGTCTGATCCCTTGAGAGAGGAAAAAACAAATTTACTGCTGTTGGGAATCGAAACCGTGTTTCTCGGTCTTCCAACCCGCCGTATAGTCGCTTTGCTAGATGATATTTCGTTAGAAAAGACGAGAAGTTGTGACTCCATGAAGTTGCAAAGATATTTACCAACGTTTGGGGGGCACGTAAAGTCTCAACCTTGAGGGTTCAGTCTTCTGCCCTAAAGATGGAAGCAATTCGCATCTCCAAAACATTATCAAATTTCTACCAGAGAGAATGACACCGCATCTTAGAAGACTGTAATCTTCAGTATATTAACCCTGTAAAGACGAAGCGTATCTGTTTTATATAAGGGCTCAGTGCGTACCGCGCTGTAAACACTCTCCACTTCGGTTATAAAAACCAATCTCTTAATGTTTTATAAGGCAAAAGTTGCTGTTTGTTCTGAGATCCGTACAAAACACATAAACGCAATGTGGGAACCACGTAGAATTTTTTAGTCTTAAACCTGGTCGTACGTAAAGTTACCGCTAGGCTTTAAAAGGTTAAAGACGAAGCGTATCTCTTTTATATAAGGACTCAGTGCGTACCGCGCTGTAAACACTCTCCACTTCGGTTATAAAAACCAGTCTCTTAATGTTTTATAAGGCAAAAGTTGCTGTTTGTTCTGAGACCCGTAAAAAACATATAAACGCAATGTGGGCACCACGTAGAATTTTTTAATGTTAAACCTGGTGGTACGTAAAGTTACCGCTAGGCTTTAAAATGTTAAAAATATTTGCCTTAGCTTTTTAAGGGAAAGTAAAGCACGATTACTAACAAAAGTGTACCTGACCTACAAAATGATGGGAAATTACGAATAATTTTCTTTTCCAGCGAACAGCTTTATAAGGGAGTTAGAAACGGACTGATTCCAGCCGTTGCGGCTTGGAATTAGATGAAAGGGACTGTAGAGAAATTCCCGTAAATAACTTTTGTTATTCTGGTATTAACTTTGAATAAAAAATTTGTGATGAAAATACTTGACTTGTTGTTAGTAGGTCACTCTGCATATTAAGAGACAGAGAGGGAGGGAAAGAGAGAGAGAGAGAAAGAGAGGGAGGGGGAATGTGTACGCGCTCCTTGCTGAAGAATATTGAAGAAATTTAACGTAATGTACAGAGAGTGTCCCTTTTATCGTGTCCGCGACCACGGCAGCTGTCACAGGATGTCCCATCGGACGCAGGCGTTCTGTGCGATAAAGCTGCTGTGCTCAGGGACAGGATAAAAGGAACGCCATTTTTTCCTTAACAGACGGACATAAGGAACTTGGATACACACACACAGACACACACACATATTAATAATTTATTTCACTGAGTTTGTTTTCCCAAAAAAAAGAAGGAGAATATAGATAGCAGAAATACACGTATCTATTTTCTGTGCGCCTGAAGTGTTGTCTCTCACACTGACTGAAGAATACAAGTTGAGTGCTTTTTAGGATACGGCGCTAAGGAAGACATTTGGATCTGACAGACAGTAGGTAAGAGGAGAGTAGAGAAAATTGCATAATGAGGAGCTTCGTGGTTTGTATTCATCACTAAATATGATTTGGGCCTTTAAATTAACCTTTTAAAGCCTAGCGGTAACTTTACATACGACCAGGTTTAACATTAAAAAATTCTACGTGGTGCCCACATTGCGTTTATGTGTTTTGTACGGATCTCAGAACAAACAGCAACTTTTGCCTTATAAAACATTAAGAGATTGGTTCTTATAACCGAAGTGGAGAGTGTTTACAGCGCGGTACGCACTGAGTCCTTATATAAAACCGATACGCTTCGTCTTTACAGGGTTAAAGAGAATGTCATGGGCGGAGCATGAAGCATGCATGGGAGGGAAGAGAAAAGCGTACAATTCTTTGGTTGAAAACACTGAGCGGAATAGAATGACTGGAAGACCTAGGCGATTCGGAGATATTTCAGTCAAGATAGTGACTAAGCTAGGGTTTGGAATATCCGTGATTCGAATCCCTTTAGGGGCAACAGATTTTTCTCTCCTCCAAGGCGTCCAGACCGGCTCCGTGGCCGACGACGGCGTAGCCTCCTATTCAATAGGTACGCGGGGTTTTCGCTGGGGTGGGGGGGGGGGGAAGTAAAGAGAATTTGACCTCTCACCGCCATCTAGCATTGAGGGAGAGAATGATTGAACCTGTACATCTTCTGTCCTTCTGTGCTTTCATGGACAGGACAGGGACAGCTTTACCTTTAGCCTTTGCAAGGCTTATATGTAAATATAATATTAAAATGGATTTTTAGTAAAAATAATGAAAGTGACCTGGATTCACTTGGCTGAAGATGGGTACCGCTGCTTGCCTGTTGTGCACAACGTAATAAAAGCGAGATTTGACCTCATAGCGGTGCTGATGATTCAAACTTTCTTATGTATGGTAGCATGTTATTGGCAAATAGTTACATACGTTTCGAAGGAAATTACTGTCTTATTCTTCAGGGTCTCTGCAGCCTGAGGAGAATCTATTCTTGGACTGCACAGAGCCTGAAGATATAGGCAGCAAGTTTTTTTTCCAAACATCAGTAAGTATTTACCAATCTATACGGCAACATATCCCGTGAGACCTATATCTTCAGTGACCTAGTTGTAGGTTATTTTAATGTCTTCCCAACATCTGCAGCAAATATTTGTCTTTACCAAAAGACTTCTTCTTTACTTCTCACCAACTTTTTTGCTTTTGCCCAGAAAGTTTCTGTCTACCGTAACAAAAATTACTTGTACCCCACCTTATCTTAAGGGTTGTTCATCCCTATATCCCCTACTTCGCTCCACCGACCTGTTCTCTGAAAGTTCTTTGAAGGCTCAAGAGAAGATTAAAAGTTCAAGGTTCTTGAGGTATTTTAACCCCTGCAAGCAATTTTCTTCTTAAAAAAACCTGTTTATTTTCTCTTCGGAAATTCTGATTGGTTGAAGCATTCCGAACTACAGGGGATGGTGGTATAAAGGGTAGAATACTTCGTTCGCTTCCGCAGACGTGTGTTGACGTGCACCATATATATATACGAGGAAGGACACAGGTACGTTACATTTGGAGAATAATAATATTTGTTGTAATTACCGCATAATTAACAAATTCAGTATTATCAATGAGTTTTGGTTGCATATAAAATATTTGCCACTTAAAACTTACGTATAATTTCACTTAATGTGATTTGTGGTTTTCAAAATCTGTGACAGAAGGAGAATACTGTTATCCGTGATGTCATTTGGGTGCTCTGTTGCATATTCATAAGGGATTAATGTCAGTAAATTTCTACCAGACTATACGGCATCACATATTATAAAACAGTATTCTTGATAGCTTTGTCTGTCTTTGTGTGTGCGCGTATAACTTTGTCTCGCACCATAAGAGATCAAAATAGAGTGAGGATATTTGAAAATGGAGTGCTAACGAGAGTGTTTAGTCTTACGAAAGAATCAGAAGGGAAAAGATGTATAAAAGTATTATTCCCTAAGGTTCTGGTTATGGTATATCACTAATAAACTTATTAGTTTTGTGGAAATTTTTATTCATCGTCGAATATGCTGAAATTAATATAATTAACACGACACACCTTTCGGGGTCACCATCAACCCCAATCTTCACGCTTACTTGTAAAATATAATATTTCAGGAGCAGCTTTATATACTGGTTTACGTTTATTAAATGATGTAACTTTCATCGGAATAAATGCAAAATGACTGTCAAATGTTAGCTGGAAGAATACGGAAAGAGGGATCTTAGAAAATCTAGAGATAGGTGGATAGGATTATACTAAACAGGATATTCAGCTCATTGGATACAGTGATATGGACTGGAAGTGCTGTTTCCAGTGGCGGACTTCTAAACACAGGAAATAGTTTTTGAGCTCTACAAAACTTGGAGAATTGTCACAATATCTGGGCCACTTGTAGCTTTACATTAAGGGCTGTGCTGTATGGATGGATTATAAAACCTTTATATTTGGAATAATTCTGCAAAAGAGTGCAATATAAAGAGAGGGCTTTATAATGTTATCCCTTTAAAGGCGAAGCGTATCTGTTTTATATAAGGACTCAGTACGTACCGCGCTGTAAACACTCTCCACTTCGGTTATACAAGCCAGTCTCTTAATGTTTTATAAGGCAAAAGTTGCTGTTTGTTCTGAGATCCGTACAAAACACATAAACGCAATGTGGGCACCACGTAGAATTTTTTAATTTTAAACCTGGTGGTACGTAAAGTTACCGCTAGGCTTTAAAAGGTTATTACATATGACTGTTGCACTTCTGATATTTGTTTCTCCTGTAACACGCAGATTGTGTATTTTGCAGCATGGCAAACAAGGCCCGAGACTTTTTCACCATTCTTCTTCTGGTTGCTGTCTTCTATACCAGTGCATATGCAGAGGAGGAAACCGAAGATGAATCTCTTTCCACAGACAGGAATTCACTGTCATCAATCAGATTGCCAAGTAAGTACATTATTGGAAAGAGGTTTAGGAAGGTCAGTGGGCTCAAGGCATGGGGCCCCAGCGTTCGTGGGCTTCCCAAAAGGCTAGTTGTATTTCAGATACTTTATCACATTTTGTATGTAAATTCGTACATTGCTGCAGATGTATTGTCCGTTCAGAACTACGCACAGGTAGGGCTTCGAAATTTATTTTTGCATTGTACCCAGCAATTTTTTTAAGCTGGCCCTGGGGAACACGCAATTTGATAAAATATTTACATTTTTCAATTAAATTACTTGCATTTTTATATGTAATATTGATCTTATCATTTGGCATAATTTGCCAGTAAACAATGACGTAAATATTTAAGCAGATGTTTTAGTAGACATTTTAGAAATATTGTGTCCAACGCCTCATCTGGTAGCGAAGAAATCACACGTGCCCCTAAGGCGCGGAATTCCACAGTGCTATGCTAATGAAACAAATGTGGCTATTGAAAAGAGACACCGTCTGTAAGCATAATATTGTGCATTTCCGTGCAGAAGGATTCGTTGTGAATAGAACAGGCAAAGGTCACAGCCGTTCTATAGTGTGTCAGACAGGGAAAATAGTTCTACAGTGTGACTGTCAGGCACAGGACACAGAAGTTCCACAGTGTGACTTCTAGGCACAGGACACAGTAGTTCCACAGTGTGACTTCTAGGCACAGGACACGGTAGTTCCACAGTGTGACTTCTAGGCACAGGACACGGTAGTTCCACAGTGTGACTTTCAGGCACAGGACACAGTAGTTCCACAGTGTGACTTTCAGGCACAGGGGCGCAATAGTATTACAGTGTACCAGGCACAGGGCACAGTAGTTTTACAGTGTCAGGCATAGGACACAATAATTGTACAGTGTGCCTGTCAGGCACAGGACACAGTAGTTCTACATTCTGTCTCTCAGGTACAGAGAAAAATAGTTTTATATTGTGTCTGTCAGGCAGTCCTCTCCAGTGATGGTATATTTATCATAATGTGAGTCGAGATTTTCGATTCCCTGTTGATATCAGTCCGTGTCCTGTGTTATCAGCAATTGTGTCTCAATAGTTACCACATCGCCATCATCTTTAATTTTGTGCTGCCACGATTTTGCTTCAGGGCTGTCAATAGATGACAACCGCTCCGCGACGAATTCCGCTTATACAATCACATTCAGTGTAGGTTCTCTAGTAACGAATTTATACGTCATGAAAAACTTACTTTCTGACCAACACCTGTAAGTTTGGCGATTTGTTTTTAGCCGTTTCCTTTTGATATTCCGGCGACCTTTGTGGTGATATTCATGCCAGTCTTGTTTTACGTGACGCTGTGTACGTCTGTGCTCTGCCCCTTCTGCAGGTGACATGTCGCTGCCTGCCAACATGCTGCAGCTGGTGACTGCGGCTGGAGCCTTGGTTCTTGGCATTATTGGTGTTGCTGTAGTGGCATCCTTGATCTTGCCATTGTTTGGGGTTCGATTCTGTCATCTTTTGGGCACCTGTGACCATCTCTCTACGACGGCTTACTCGGGCACCGGTGTCGGCCATAACTATGACGCCTACAACACGGCAGGGACGTTCAATCAGCCATCCTCTCTGACTTATGGCTCCAGCAACTTTCAGAGGAGGTAAGCATGCTGGATTTGGGTCAGTTCTCGGGGACTGCCGTCACGGTGCTGTATATTACACGCAGGATTACTAGGTTTACGGGCTTCGTCCAATGCTTAACTAACTAAATAATCAATTAACTAAGCAACGAACCAACCAACTAAGGAACTAAGTAATTAACTAAATAAATGATTACCTACCTACTTACCTAAATAACTAATTAACTAAGCAACCAATCAACTAGCAAATAACTAATTAACTAACTAACGAACCAAATAATCAATTAACTAAGCAACTCACCAACAAACTAATCAATTAACTAACAAATCAACAAATAAACTGTCTGTCCATCCATCCATCCAATGAATTAAGCAAACAATCAACTAAGTAAATAAGTAATGAATTAACTAAGCAACGAATCAACTAAGTAGCTAACTAACTTATCAACTAATTAAGCTACCAACCAACAAAATAACTGACTGACTGACTAACTAACTCCATGGAGCAGAGTCCTTCTGGAGAAACGAACAGTTCCTCAGTTAGTCAGTCAGTTATTTCTATTTTATGGAACCCGAATGTTCATTACCGTGTTCACAAGAGCCCACCCCCTCCCCTTATCCTGACCCAGATCAATCCGGTCCTTATTCTTCAGTCCTATTTCTGTAAGAACCTTTGAACATTAACTTCCTATCTGCGTCTGGTCTTACACGTGGTCCCTTTCCTTCATGCTTGTCCACCAAAAGCTGCTTGCACCTGCCTTCTCCTCCATATGTGACGCGATCCTGCCCTCTCATGCTCCGTAGTTTCATCAACCTTACCACATGTGGCGGGGATTCTCACTGTGCTGTTTTCTTCCGGTCTCATGATATTTTTGATGGTAGATGAAGTCAAGAAAATAAGCTGCTATAAGTTCAGAATTTAATTTTGAGTGAAATATTTAATTAATCAAGAAAAGAAAGCATATATTGAAATCTTGGTTGTTATGGGTTTCTTATAAGGGTGAAGAATGAAATTGTTTTCTGGGATGTGACACCGTGTCGTTTGGTAGATAAGTAACGAAAATTCGGAGAAACTGGCTGCCTCCTTTCTCGGGGTAGAACAGGAAGGTGCAAAGATATTAAAATGCACAAAAGTGTGTTTAAATTCTCATTCACTCTACTGTGGCTGATGTGTAATTTTCTCTGAATTTCAGATCCCTGGAATATGTGGGCCCAATTCTGAAGGCTCTGAGTGCAGCTTATGACAAGTATGCAGTCCCGCTTATCAAGAAAAAAGAATAAAATAAAAAGGGTTACTCAAGTGTTTTATTTAGTATTTGGGAGTCTCAAGAAAGCTCTCTAACAAAGAATAATATGCTGAAAGTATCACGATGGCATGTATCATATAAATACAGTCCAACCCGGTTATAACGACAACGACTTATAGGACACCTTGTTTATAGCGTCAGATATTCTGTGGTACCAATTAATTTCTCGCTGTTAACCATAACATTATACTCCTTGGTTATAAAGACACTTGTTTATAACGACACAAAATATTCAGTCCCCTTCATGACGTTATAACCGAGCCTGACTGTACGTTGGTGGACTTCAATGTTTAATTTAGTATTGCATATAATTTTTGCAGTGTTGAGTATATAGTGTATGCCGTATGCCTGGCACATTTAATGGAACCACCGATATATATGCTATATTTTTTTTATGTTTTCCCACATTACTCTCTTATTTTGTGTCTTTTATAAAAAAAATTGTGCTTTCCCACATTGAACTTTAGTTGTGTACGGTTTATAAGCAATTAATTAACACAGTTAAGAATTCGTTCCTTTAGTCACGTGTTTTATATTTTCCTAAATAATTTCACATTCATTTTTAGGAGCTTTTATGTAAGTAACGAAAAGCTAGTAGCTAGCTTCATCATGTCTGTCCGTCCATCTTTCTATCCACATGTATCAACTCGGCTCCTACTGGACATTGTTGCCTCAAATTTGGTATTATTTATATGGTGCATTTTCTGACGAACATCTATCAACGAACAAAGGCACATAATATGATGCAAATCATACATAAGTATCAAAAAACTCGTACATGTTTCGGCACTGAGGTGCCATTTTCAGGGATTTACAAATGCAAAGGAGTATAAACCCAAAATATTAACCTTTTAAAGCCTAGCGGTAACTTTATATATCACCAGGTTTAACATTAAAAAATTCTACGTGGTGCCCACATTGCGTTTATGTGTTTTGTACGGATCTCAGAACAAACAGCAACTTTCGCCTTATAAAACATTAAGAGATGGGTTTTTATAACCGAAGTGGAGAGTGTTTACAGCGCGGTACGTACTGAGTCCTTATATAAAACAGATACGCTTCGTCTTTAAAGGGTTAAAGTAGTTAGTATAATGCCAGTAATAAATTCCGCAAAATGTAAGAATCCTAAAATATAAATTGATAGGTAAAGAAGTGCGTTATTTTTTATATTAAAAATTACGTACTAGGGACCAGTTCCGGGCAAGAGTCCATGTCTGTTTGGTTCTGCACGCAGCATGCATAGAGACATTTGCTTTTTACTTGTGTGATCCGATAGGATGCAGTCGAAGCGGAACGTGTTGATGTGTACGGTATCAGCACACTGCTTTTCGCAATTTTGCGAACGCGCCTAAAAAGAAACTGTACTTAGCACAATACGCGCAGGTATTATTTCATCTAGTCATTTCAGATGTTACTAGATGGCGACACTACTCAGTACCGATTGTTGCTCATTAGTATCCAGACTGGCCACATGATGGCACTAGGAGTTATGATAAGGCGGTCGTTTGTTGTCACAGGCCAAAATAAATGAAAAGGTGTACATTAATGTCTAATTGCAAAAATCTGTTGAGTCATAAGGGTAGTGCTCAAACATACTGCAAATCAAATGTCACTACTTCCGCTTAGGTAAGGACAGTTGCAGTGTTAAAGACGGACTGTATTTGTTTAACCCTTTAAAGACGAAGCATATCTGTTTTATATAAGGACTCAGTGCGTACCGCGCTGTAAACACTCTCCACTTCGGTTATAAAAACCAGTCTCTTAATGTTTTATAAGGCAAAAGTTGCTGTTTGTTCTGAGATCCGTACAAAACACATAAACGCAATGTGGGCACCACGTAGAATTTTTTAATGTTAAACCTGGTGGTACGTAAAGTTACCGCTAGGCTTTAAAAGGTTAAGCTGTTGACAGCCGTGAACATACATAGCAGCTCGTTAGCAGGTGCGTAGACATGGCAACTTTCTTTTTAACAGAGCTGCGAGAAGTGACAGTACTGAGCAGGATCCTCTTTGTAGCCATTGTGTGGATAAGCAGTTTACCCAAAAACAAAAATCACCAATTAATGCACAAAAAGTATATTATCTTCATTCGTAGAAAACTTTCTACATGTTTTGACCCCGCTGGGTCATCTTCAGGGAGAACAGTTTCATTACACTAGGGTTGCACTTCTACAGTTGAGTGAGAATGTGCCATTGACTTTGCACTCCGTTGAGAGGGAAGTGTGAACCCTCCGCGGTCAGGGTATGAATACACTTCTTGTGCATTAGTTGGTGATTTTTGTGTTTGTATGATATAGTACACGGATATGGAACATATTAATCCTTTAAAGACGAAGCGTATCTGTTTTATATAAGGACTCAGTGCGTACCGCGCTGTAAACACTCTCCATTTCGGTTATAAAAACCAGTCTCTTAATGTTTTATAAGGCAAAAGTTGCTGTTTGTTCCGAGATCCGTACAAAACACATAAACGCCATGTGGGCACCACGTAGAATTTTTTAATGTTAAACCTGGTGGTACGTAAAGTTACCGCTAGGCTTTAAAAGGTTAAAGCAGTTTACCCATTTATCCCGAGCTGTGTGGTTTACAGCAAGTTAAAATTTTTTTTTTCAGTACGAAGTATAGTTCCACAGGAATTGGGGACACGAAACGGACTTTACGTAAAAGACTTGAATAACATAGACAGTTAACGTAAAGTGGTCCGTGCATGTAAAGGTTACACCAGGAAGTAGAGAGGAAGCTCCAGGAATTTTTATGCACTTTCACCAGACAGCTGCTAAAAACAGCAGAAAATTATACAAAATTACGTCTTTATTCATCCTCACTGTCTCTAACCGAAAATAAGTGAGCATACTACAACAAAATGTCGGTCTTCACTGCAGTTTTATTAAGGTTTTTTTATAAAGATACCGTCAGCGGCTTTGAGTGTAGCGCTGGATAAAGAAATGAATAGTTTATAACAGACTCTAAAGGATAAGGAAGGATAGGATCGCAGACTAATTTGAGGTACTTTTTTCAGAATTTATCTGAAGTGGGTGTGCATAACCATGGAACACCTCAGTCGTTTCGCAGTCCTTCCCTCTTCTACCTACTTGTTCACGGCAGGTGTAGAGGGTTTTTATTTTCACTTGATCACACTCAGACATACACCGCAGTCGGTAGGACTCCTCTGGACGAGGGATCGGCCCGTCGCAGAGACCTCTACCTGACAACACAAACACTCACAAGAGACAAACATCCATGCTCCCGGTGGGATTCGAACCCACGATCCCAGCAAGCGCTCGGCCGCAGACCTACGCCTTAGACCGCGCGGCCACTGGGAGCGGCGGAACACCTCAGTCTCCGGGCCCAAATATGTACTGGGGAAGTCCACAGTGAAACACCGTGCATCCACCTGCTGGACCAAGGCTCTGTTGTTCCGTCCAGTTGTATGCGCATGAGGTGAATGGCATCAAAGTTGTATTGACATTCGCGTGCAAGTTTATCTTGATACATAAGCGGTCAAATGAAGAAGGATGAAATGGGGGGGGGGGGGTGCATGTGTCACATATGTGGGAGAAAAGGAATGCGTACAGGGTTTTGGTGATGAAACGTGAAGGAAAGAACCGCTTGGAAGACCTAGGCATAGAAGGAAGTATGATATTAAAAAAATGTAAATAAATGGAATAGGAACACGTGTATTCAGAGGCTGTTTTGAACCTTCTGTTTGCATAAAATGCGGGAAATTTCTTGACCAGCTGAGGGACTATTAGCTTCTCAAGAAGCATCCTGTACCAAAGGAATAATAATAATAATAATAATAATAATAATAATAAATTATGTCGGAACTAGAACTCTACTGCTTCCTGCTGGCGCTATCTTAGATAAGCCAGATTGTCTTTTGTATCTCATGGTTACCGGGTTTCCATTTTTAAAATAGCACTTGGGACTTTACTTCTTGACATCACAACATTTTTTGATTGTGCCGTATTGTACTGTCAGGCATGTTCAACAACTAAAGCTGTTCTTGAAACGCCGCGAATGTAAGAGCCCGATTTTTACCGCAACGCCATTTTTGAGCTCTTACCAAGACGGGGAAACTGCATCAAAGCGCTCGCGGATTTTGTTGGACAATAATTACATATTATTGCAAAAAATGAGCTAATTTAGGCTTAACGATGATTTATTATTTAATTTTTATGACCTAGACGGTCTTAGTTATTGAATATACCTCATATGTGCTTTATGCTCAACTGTTTCTTTAGCCTCAGTTCGTACCTGACACAACACATTTTGCATCCATTATAAAAAAGTATGGGGCACGCGGTGGCGCAGTTGGTTGAGGCACTGCGCTACAAACCGCAAGGTCACGGGTTCGATTCCCGATGATGTCATTGGAATTTTTCATTGACATAATCCTTCCGGCCGCACTATGACCATGGGTTCGACTCAGCCTCTAACAGAAATGAGTACCAGGAATATTTCCCTGGGGGTAAAGGCGGCCGGTGCGTAGGGGTGACAACCTTACCACCTTCATGTGCCGACTGTCTAGAAATCTGGGAGCCTCGACCTCCTGGAACCCTCAGGGCCTGTCCAGGCCTGTAATGGGACTGCTTTATCTTTTATAAAAAACGTTTCTTTGAATGATGATGATGATGATGATAATAATAATAATAATTTATTAACTGCAGGCTTAACAGCAAAAATGCCTATTATAAAGCCAGCACGAAAACAGAAATACAACACAAAAACAGCACAAATACACAAACACTAAACAAACAAACAGACAAAAGAAAACAATATTACAGGAAAATATATATAGAAGTACTGGGGCAAAACCCTACAACAATAATAATAATAATAATAATAATAACAATAATACAGCCCTTGTGAGTGTTCTTATTCCATTCTCAAATGATCACCTACGTATCTTTAGTATGCATCATCATCATTCTCACTAGATTCAGTTAGCGTGTGTGTGTTTTAAAGAATGTGTGCAGCCCATTAAAATACTTTATATCCATTTCTGTGCTGCGGATGGGATAAGAAAAGGCACGCAGAGCTATGTGATAATGCTAAATAACACAGGCTTCGGTCCCCATCAGTCAACGTCACAGTAACTAGATAATCCGCTCCATTCCCGCTTTCTGCGACACGAAGGCCAGCAGAGACGCACAGTGCAGATTGTAGCAGCAGCACGCGAGGAAGCGTGTGCAGACTGCGATAGCTGTCAGCCCGTACGGAGCTACAGAACTGCCCTGAATTCTTTGTGACACTGCTCAGGAAGCTGGCGAGGCCAGCATTAGGATGCGTCATAATAACCAGCGCCTGACACAGATAGTTGCTTTGAACATTATGGAAGAGCTCTTAAGGAAAAACTACAATTTTATATCTTTGAGATGTAATCGTCTTCGTTAATATCTGCCATCAGAGGAGCACCCAAGGGGGGGGGGGCTACTGGTTTGCAGCCCCCAAACCCCCCCCCCCCAAAAACTGAAACTGAAAAAACACAGATGTTGTAGATATTATGAGATCAAAAGTTTTATGTGATTTGAGGTTCAGCTGAAATGAGTCACTGAAAACGGCTGATGATTAGGACATTAGAATTTTGAAAATTAAATTAATAAAATTAAAAAAAAAAGAAAAAAGTGGGACACTGTAAGCGGGTCACGGAACATGTAGTTATGTTTGTATGTATATAAATGCAGTTGCAGACAGTGTTATGTTGTACTTACAGCATGATTTTTATAACGCAATTTTTAAAATCAAACATAAATTATATATAGCCTCAGGGTTAACAACCCCCCCCCCCCAAAGAAAAATTCTGGGTGCGCACCTGCCTCCTACCATTCGGTCTAGAATCTTTTGTCCTCCAGTTTTCTTTCCAAATATACAACGATTAAAACTTCTTCTTCTTCTTCTTCTTCTTCTTCTTCTTCTTCTTCTTCAATGGCACTTCGTCGCGTTTTCGGACCATGGCCTCCCTGTTGCCGGGGTTTCGAGCGTCGTGAAAATGATAGCCCCACGACGAACCTCCCAATCCGGACTGCCAGGGTGTCTGTGTCTGTCTTTATCCTGTGCCTTGCTCAAAACCTGTGGCCTTACCAACGGCCAGGCTGCCGCCTGGGTAGCGATTAAAATATACAGAAATATGACCTTATGTATCGTTCTACATGTGTGTGAATTTTGGCCTGTCATATTGAAAGAAGAACACAGGTTTAGGGTGTTCGAGAACGGGGTGCTGAGGAGGATATTTGGACCTAAGAGGGAGGAAATAGCAGGGGAATGGCGAAAACTGCATAGCGAGGAGCTTTATTATTTGTACTCCTCACCAAATATCATTCGGGTGATAAAATCAAGAAGAATTAGATGGGGCGGAAGGGGGCGGGAGAGGGCGGAAGGGGTGGTGCATGGGGCACATATCTAGAGAGAGAGGGGGGGGGGAGAGGTGCATACAGGATTTTGGTGTGGCAATCTGAAAGAAAGAGACTACTTGGAAGACCTATGCGTAGATGGTAAGGTAATATTAAAATGGATCTAAAAGAAATAATAATAGAAAGGGCGTGGACCGGATTCGTGTGGCATAGGATAGGGACAGGTGGCGGGCTCTTGTAAATGCGGTAATGAACCTTCGGGTTCCATAAAATGCGGAGAAATTCTTGACTAGCTGAGAAACTGTTAGCTTCTCAAGAAAGACTTTGTTCCATGGAGTGAGATATAAAATTATCCCGTCCCATGAATACATGCCTCTGGTATAGTCACTAAATATATTAATTTATTTTCCCAAATGAAAATGTTCGTTTCGTTTTTAGTTGCAGTCCGCTTGCAATTGAAATATCTTTTCATTTCCAGATAAGCCACTTCAGTACATTAATTGAATGGCGCTGTTGTGCAGTATATGTTAGTTTAAACCTTCAAAGACTAAGATTAATTTGAATTATATTTAAAGACCCAGTCCGTACCGCGCAGTAAACACACTCCGTCTCGGTTATAAAAACCAATCATTTGATGCTGTATAGGGAAATAATCGCTGTTTGTTCTGAGATCCGTACAAAACACATAAATACACTGTGTGGGCAGAACGTAGCATTTAAAGACCCAGTCCGTACCGCGCAGTAAACACACTCCGTCTCGGTTATAAAAAACCAGTCCTTTAATGCTGTATAGGGAAATAATCGCTGTTTGTTCTGAGAGCCATACGAAGTACATCAATACCCATAGAACGTTTGAATGTTAAAACTGTTATTACAAACCGTAACGACTGGGCTTGGGAATATTGAAAGATACGAAAGTGACGGATAACAGTCGTACCAGATATGCAGCCATGTACAGTTTTAATCCATATATAATAAGATAATAATGAGAATGTCATGACGGGCGAATTTCGATTTAGATCAAAAAAAGAACATAAAATCTCGTGTGATATATCTTGTGATATTGGAATTAGACATGCTTTGTACTGCAAACCGGAGTAAGGACAATTGAGACGGTATAATGACTAGGCTAGGGACTGGACGACGGAGGAACCTTGGTTCGATTTTCAGCAGGGGCACGATTCTTCTTAACTGTTCGCCAAAGCGTCCAGATCGGCTCTGATCTCCAGATCAGCTTTCCGTTCAATGAGTACTGGGAGTTCGTTCTCCGAAGACAAAGCGGCCGGAGGGTGAACCTCATTACTCACCTTAATCTAGTACCGAGGTTGAGAATGATTGGAGCTGCACCTCCAGTCCGCTATATGTTTAACTGTTGTGTACAGTGACAAATGTACATACATTTTATTGTAGATCAAATGTCGCGATTTAGCGGTTGGCACTCCTGCTTAGTAATCGGTAGGTACTATGTTCATATCTCAGCTCGAAGTTTGGCTATCCTGACTGTATCTCTTCGCGCGTTTTCTCAGTCTCTCTAATATGCCTTGGTAATGTAATAAAGTAGGCCACGGCCACTTCCTTCCACGTGCTATTCAAATAATTACTTGTTAATCCAATTATGCTATTGTCAGGTACCTTTAACTGTTAATTTGTTGTTATTTAAGCGGTAAATACCTTAATAAATTACTGTATTCAGCATTTTCGCAACCGTGGAAGTCTGGGTTCGATCCCAGGCCATTTAGTATGGGATTTATGGTGTACAAAGTAGCACTGCGACATGCTGCTGTCCGATTTCTACGGACTGAAACCCGCCAGTTATCATTCCACTAATGATCCATCTATTTCATTCAAGTACCACCCGATACCACACGATTTTAGGAGATGAAAAGTCGTTAAAATAAATAAATAAAATGAAAACCACAATTAAGGACTACATAGACGTTTAATATAAAATGAATATTTAAATAAAAATTGTCCCACAAATAAACTTACAATCCTGGCGTCCAATTTACAAAAATTTCGTACACGTCTTTCAGTTCAACATTCACAAACATTCCGGACATCTGAAACCCAACGATACAGTGTCACGTCCCAGGAGACACGAATCCCTGACATAATACGCAGTTACCCATCATGCACTCGTCTGTTCCCAATTCCAACCGTGGATCACTGAAACACGGCGATAGGGTAGGCCTGTTCATTGGAGCGCGTCGTTTATGTCTTATCTGTGATTATGTTCATGGTTGTGCCTGATGTCTTGAATCAAGGAACAGTTCGACAGGAAGATGGCCGGTTCGGAGTATTAGGGAGACAAATTTCCTGTGTTGTACAACATTTGTAACATTTGTGCTGATTGAAATGTAAAAACAGTTGTGTGTCTTTATATATGTCTGTCTTGGTAGTGACTGTGACGGCGGAAATGAACTGTCGGACTCCGTTAAAGGTAGGCAAGCTGTTGATTAGCTGAGTGTCTGTTAGCAAGTACGACTGTCCTATATGGCGTCAGTAATTCATAAGCTTCAGTAACGACTACAGCAGGTGGATGATGAACGAAAGAAGACACAAAGATTGGAGGTTAGATTGTGCCAGGTAATGTAACGAAAGACTCGATTGTTTGTAGACAAAATATGATGCAGGTGTTACTAACATGATATCAGCGTGTTTTTGTATGTGTTAGAACTGCGGTGTTCAAGGCAGGGGTGGGACAAATCCATTAACCTTTTAAAGCCTAGCGGTAACTTTACATACCACCCGGTTTAATATTAAAAAATTCTACGTGGTGCCCATATTGCGTTTATGTGTGTTGTATGGATCTCAGAACAAACAGCAACTTTTGCCTTATAGAACATTAAGGGACTGGTTTTTATAACCGAAGTGGAGAGTGTTTACAGCGCGGTACGCACTGAGTCCTTATATAAAACAGATACGCTCCGTCTTTTGTTATAATGTTTTATAAGGCAAAACTTGCTGTTTGTTCTGAGATCCGTACAAAATACATAGACGAAATGTGGGCAGCATGTAGAATTTTTTAATGTTGAACCTGGTGGTATGTAAATTTACCGCTAGGCTTTAAAAGGTTAAATACAGTCAAACACAACTGATGTGTATTATATAATTTATTGTAGTGACATGTTTCCACGTAATTAGGTCATCTTCAGGCCATTAATATAAAATTAATAAAAGAATTGTTTACAGTTGTTACAATACTTTTGTATGTTTTATATTAATAACACATTACTTGTGTTTGACTGTATTTACATCCTTCTTTGTTACAGTTAACACAAAGGAATGATAAACATAAAATCTGTAGAGAGGTTTGTGCCTGTGATTGAAAAAAGTCCTTTCAATTTCCTACAGAATGTTCCAGACGTATCCACATTTTTCCTGTCTCTTAATTAACTCTGGCACTGTTACATTTTAATATCATATGTTTAATAACAAATTCTTATCTTTATAATGGACGCATCTGTTTTAGATAATATTAACAAGTGCAGGACTTACGTTTCATTTCAGTGGACTTTGACACCGTACATCAGAGGCAGGGTTTCGAATGTGGAACGCTTCAAGTGGTGAGTGGGTCTTAACAGTAATTGTATGTTTCTCTTGTCCTCTCTACCCTCCGCGTTACAATTATTAGGCGCTCAAAAACAGTAAAATATTTACTGTGAATTGGCTGTTTTTTGTACACATTTATGGTTGTGTTGTCAGAAACAGATGAAAAATGGACTTCCTTCGAGTAAAAATTTTTAGACGTTTTGCATATTTTTATACCAGGTGTGTACATTTTTACAGTTCTAGTAGTTACAGCCAAGGGATGTTTAGAAGGAATTGAGAAAATTTATAGGTTATCCCTAATGACTAAAAATCACTGCAATTTGAACATAAAGAAAATATGTATTGACGTCTTTAAAACTAAAACTATTCTACAGTTTATATAATGTTTCAATTCGTACCTCACAGAGAACACCATATGCTTCCATCAGAAAGAATAATTGTTAAGAACTCTGTAGAAAAGTGATGGGTGTTTATTTTAAGAATTATAAGGATACTGTGTGGGGAAAATTCAAAGTTTTTAGTATTAAATCTGGAGGTACATATAGTAACCACTAAGCGTTAAAAGGTTAAGCCCAGTGATCACATACCTAGCCCAAAGCTATCTATTGTAACGCAATATGGCGTAGTGCTTACACTTCTCTTCTTTATTTTTTTTTTTTTTTGCAAGATTTGAGTTTCTGTCGGTGGTGCTGTGATGAGGCAAGTCTTCTTAAACGTGACGCCGTGTCGGCTGGTAAAGATTTATCGACGTTTGGAACATACCTAGTGCTTTCATTGCCAGGATAAAGCAGTCCACAAAGACACTATTCTTGACCCTGAAGATGAAGGCACTACGGACCTTCGAAACATCGGAAACTCTTTATCTGTCCACATGTTTTTTTTTCAAACTTCGACATTCGTGCATTTCATTAGAGTTATTTCTGGCTTGAATGGTAAATATACTTGAAAACTGTGACTCACGCAACACTGAAACTAAGCACACAAATTCATGCGACAAACTGGAAAACTTTAATTTGTCAGTTTCCGATTTAAGAAGAACGTGACAAGTTTCAAAGCTTCATCACAACAATTTTTCTTCGGGCAGTTGGATACTGGACTTTAAATTTGAAGCAGTATACACGTTAAGCTGAATAATTTGGATGTAGGTTTTGACTGATTTGGATGTTTTAAAGTTGACTTCAGCTTCCTTACTCTAGCGGCAGTCTTGCGCCCAGTTTTAGACGTTCTGCGTCCTGAACCTCAACAAAGCATGTGACATGTACAAGCAATTGTTATCATATTAGTTAGGTATAAGTTCTACCCCGTTTTTAGTTCCCATAGCGCTGATTGTCCAAAATGCAACATTTCCCCACAATCGACATATTCCTTTTTTTTTCATTGCACAACAGCCCCCAGTGGGGCAGGGCTTCCTCATGACCGAGGCTTCACGATCACACTCAGACACACCACACTCTGTAGGACTCCTCTGGACGAGTGATCAGCCCGTAGCAGAAGCCTGTACCTGACAACACACAGCAGTCAACAACGGACAGACATCCGTGCCCCCGGCGGTATTCGAACCCGCAATCCCAGCAAGTGAGCGGCCGCAGACCCACGCCTTAGACCGCGCTGTTACTGGGACAGGTAAATCGACATATTTGTTCCCTCCAAATTACTTTAACATCCTGCCCGGCACAAATTCAATCGCCCTGAAGATGGAAGCAGCACGCTTTTCCGAAACGTGGGAAACACTCTCCTATATGGCATGTAAGAACTTCAAATTTCCTGTAGCCATATCAATTCGACATGAGTTGCAAAAAGAGTGAAAATTCAGCTTTCTTTGGGTGAGGAATATAAACATTACACTTTGCATGCTTTTAACATAACGGCGTTGCTCTTTATATTTGGAGTCGTCGAACGAAATGTATGCTTGAGTCTGCGGCAGGGTTATCTCGTATCTCGATGCGTCTTGTAGTCGTATGTGGAACTGCGGCGTCTAATTGGCCCCTTCTCTCTCATACCCCTGAGTACGGAGCGTTTGTGGCGTGATGACTGAATGCACGAAAAGGGACCATCCTAATGACACTTTGTCCACCACAAATCCCACATGGACTGCCCTGGTACTACTACACCCTTGCCTTCGTTGTACGAAGCCGGCTACTAACCGCCTCCACACATCTGCCCCTCCGTCACGCCCTCCCTCCTTCCCTCCCTCCCTCTTTCTCTTTCTTTGCTACAAGATATTTCTTTTTGTGGGCCTTAATCACATTTACTTCAGAATTCAAGTTGGGGTGACAGAACTAAAGACGCGAGGAATCCTGAAGCCTTCAGCCAGATGGGCTTGACGTGTTCTGTTTTTATCATTCAGTTTCATTAATTTTGTCTACAGCTTGAAGAGAGGCGTCGACAACAGAAGTATCCAGTAAAATGACGGTTTTATTATGGCTTTATGGGAAGACAATAAGAGTGTAGAGCCTCAATAGCTGTTATTATCCCCAGCATAAACTCAGTGCATTGTAACAGAACGTATTGTGTCATGGAATGAAAGAACACAGTCAAATGACGGTGTATGTTTAGTTTCTTCATGGAATTTGAAGAAGATAAGTTGATGTCGGCGGTGGGGGGGACGCATCTTCCCATTTTTAAATATGCAACAATAAATAATTTATTTAAAGGATAGAAATTTGTAAGCTTAACTTAGGTTATTATAATTCTGCAAATGTGATTAATTGAACCGATGTAACATAGAAGTGCAGCGTACCCACTGTGTTTAAGTTTTTAAATATTCTAATGATTGATTATGAAAGAATGGTGCCTTTATCTGTTTTATAGTCCTCCTTAATAAATTCGTATATTTCTTGCTACAAGCAATCACAGGTTCGCGTGTTTACAGTGTTGATAGTACAAAAGAGTCGGTGTCAAAGAGAAGTCTTATATCCCTGCCCAGTTTTGGTTGCTTGTACTTTGATGTAGTAGGGCAAGATGGGTTTTTGACGTAGCACGTAAAGGGGAGATGAGAAGTGCATACAGAATTTTAGTCGATAAACTCCGAGAGAAGACGCGTTGCAAAATACAAGCACGTATGAAGGAATAATTTTAAAATTACTTAGAGAAATAACAATTTGAGACCAAAATAGGAAGAAGTCAGCGTTTGTATGATGGTGGTTACATGAACGGTACCAGACTGAGGTCAGGAATTAAAGCGTTTGTGTCCTTACTGCGTCACTAATGTTCTTATAATGCTTAGTCTTATTTTCTCATTTCTTTTTCCTGTTTTCAACTGATTCCACTGTTCCTCCTCCTTCCCCTCCCCCTCCCCTCCCCCTCCTCTCCTCCTCCTCTGCCCTCCTCTCCCCCTCCTCTCCCCCTCCTCTCCCCCCCTCCCCACCTCTTCCTTTATTTTGTCATTCTGCCGGAGACACTGCCCTACTTTTTCTCATGTTTCTGTTCTTTCGCTCTTCGTCTGCCCTCACTTCCTCCTGTATCGTTCTCCTCTATTTCCTTTTCTTCTGCCACCTCCTTGACCCCTCGCTTTCCTTGTCCTCTTCCATTTAATTCCTTAATCTTCTTTATTCTCACTCTCAACCTCCTTCTTCATCATTGTCCCACATAAATGTACCTTCCAGGCATGAAAGGCGTAGCGTGTGAGAGTGTAAACTGGACTCACCTGGTTCACGATGCAGTCCAATGGCCGTCTTCCGTAACCTCGTAATGGACTTACGTGTTCTGTAAAATGCGGTAGAGTAAGTAGGGACTTAGGAAAGGTCTTGAAGCATGAACTAGGTAAACAAATGGTGCTTCCAGCAACTACAGTGTGCTGTAAGGTGCTAACTGCACCGAGTCTTAGTTTTCGCGGACAGAGCATCTGTATCGTGCTGACACGTGGCTAACCTGATTCTCACAGTTTTATATACATATATATATATTAGGCATGCTAAATGCTGGTCTTACATTATGATGAGTAAGACACCGATAATCTGGTACATACCTTCATTCAGAAAGTAGACCTCTGTCAGGTTCACCACAGCACGGTGTGCCTTCAGGTGGTCGAGTAATTTCCGTGTTAACATTTTAAAGCCTAGCGGTAACTTTACGTACCGCCAGGTTTAACATTAAAAAATTCTACGTGGTGCCCACATTGCGTTTATGTGTTTTGTACGGATCTCAGAACAAACAGCAACTTTTGCCTTATAAAACATTAAGAGACTGGTTTTTATAACCGAAGTGGAGAGTGTTTACAGCGCGGTACGCACTGAGTCCTTATGTGAAAGAGATAAGCCTCGTCTTTAAAGGGTTAATATACGTCATAGCGATTCCATTAACTTCGCAAACTTACAACCTAGTTTTGTTCAATTTAATTTTAACGTTATCGTTCTGTATCATATGAAATTGGCGGCGCATGTAGCTAGTGTGGGATAAAAGGGAAATTTATAAAAAAAAATGTTTTGGTTGGAAAACTTGAACAACAGAGACCACTTCGAAGAATCTGGCGTAGAGGGGAGGGCGAAATTGAAATATATATTAAATAAATAGAATATGATGAAGGGCCCCGCACGCTACGGACGCACCGCAGCCTTGAGGCTTATTGTGCAACCCTATGATGAAGATGAAGATGATGATTATTTTTTGTCCTTTTCCTAGTAATGGAGTAGCGGTGGAATGAAATTGACAGGGGAAAACCGAAGTACTCGGGGAAAAATCTGTCCCAGTGCCACTTTGCCCACCACAGATCCCACATGGATTGACCTGGGATCGAACCCGAGCCTCCGCGGTGGGAGGCCGGCGACTAACCGCCTGAGCCATGGCACGGCCCAAGTAGAATGTGGGGGCGTGGGCTGGACAGATCCGGCTCAAGACAGGGACTAGTGTTGGGCTGTTGTGAACACGGTAATGAACCTTCGGGCTTCATAAAGTGCGGGGAATTTCTTGATTAGATTAACAATACACACCGTCATTTTGGCAGGTTGCTGCAAAATTCCCGTACTTTTAGACGCGAAATTTTGACGTGTTTCATGGTTGTTATAAAGGTGCGTCATGTAACTATCGTCAATTCAAGGCTTTCACCTTCACAAAATAGAATATGTAATTATTTTCCCGGAATAACGTCAAAACCAAGCTTACAGTCTGCGTGCCACACATGGGGGCATTTTCACGGGTATTCGCTTGTTTCTCATAATAACCAAGCCTGCATCTGACGAAGTGTCAGCCGAACAAACAGCTTCTTTCTTATATAAAAAAAAAAACACTGTGCTTAAGTGAACTACCACAAAGAAAATAGGAAATTAGAAACCATTATGTGGAGCGAGACATGTACCCGTCTGCCCTTTTGCACAAAAATTGGACACTCCTACGAAAGAAAAGTAAAGAAAGTAAAGCCAAGTGAGATCTCAATGGCAAAAGTTTCTTCGTATTACATTTGTAATAAGGCCTCTGATGATGATGTCCCCCTACGTGGTTGAAACATGTAGCCAGTTTCAACTTTCAGTATTGTGTGGTGATGGGTTTATGGACTTTACCCATTATCCGAAGAGTAAAATATTAAAATATTAAAAAATAAAAAAATTAAAATATTAAAATCATAGCGTTTCGGAAGCTGGCTCTGCTTCCGTCCTCAGGTGAATGGAGGGGGAGAAGAGAAGAACACGTACTCTGTTGGGCCCCTTAGACAGAGTAGGTGTACTTCTCTTCTCCGCCTCTATTAACCTGAGGACGGAAGCAGAGCCAGCTTCCGAAATGTTGATTTTAATTTTTTAATTTTGTTTTATTTTTTATATTTTAATATTTTACTCTTCGGACGATGGATAAAGTCCATAAACCCATCACCACACAATATTATACAGCATCGTCAAAACCTTTTAGAATTTATTTAACTTTTAAACTAAAACAAGTTGTGAGGACGGCATCTGTGTTTACATGTATAATATACTCACAACTGTATGCGTTTTATAAAGATTCTATAAAGATAGGAAGTAAAGCACAGTTATGCCTGTACACGCCATAAAAGTCGTATGGGGAATTGGAGGTATAACTCCATTCATATTAACCTCGACAGTAAGTGGGGTGAGTGTTTAAATTCAGGCCGTGGCAGCTTCACCGTCAGGGAAGGACAGCCGATAACCACCAAACAGGGTGCCAAGTTGACCACACAGCCGGTCTCAAACACTTTGGAGAAGATACAAATACCGTGCCTTCTGCAGCTAATCGAACCACTGTTCTTCGGTCGTCCATCCCCTAGTCTCGTCATTATACTGACTGAACTATCGTTTGTTGAAGCAGAAACGTCATCCACCGTAGATTTTTTAACAGACGTGAAAAGAAAACAACACGATGAGACGAGTCATGAAATGAGCCTAGTTTGAATGTGTACACAATTTAATATTTTAGTGTTTCGAAATTCTACAAAACGGATATTAGCATTGTAAATTCTGCAGGGCATTGGCCATGGTATATTTAACTTAGAATTATCATGTTTCTATACATTTTTCTGTCGTCTCGTGGCAGGCTGTTAAGATGCATGCAGAGTCATAAACAGTCTCCGGTTGTATAGGCCTTACATAGGGTCATTATTTTATTCGACAAATATAGTTTATTACTTTCTGTCGGCTTGTTTATCGTATTAACGTAGCCCATTCAGCTGACAGGCCACATGCGTGTCGGGATAGCGGAGGGAAATGACAAACGATATACGTCGGATAAAATAAGGACGCCGTATAATGTGCTTTAGTTGGGGGGGGGGGACTGAACAATGGATATACGCCCTTGTCTGAACCGGAGCTGAAATTAAGTTCGAGATACATATCGAAAAGAGAAAACGTAGAGGCTAAATTGAAAAGAACTTAAAATCTGTGACGGCTGTACGTGGTATTGGAATTACTCTTGCATAAACATTTGTATTTTTTTTGGCTTTGTAATATTTTTTTTGTGAACCTTTATTTCCCGTCATCTCTTCCGATTTGCTTTGGTTCAGTAATATATGGGTATTGCTGATTTATATCTGAAAAACGTCCGATAAGGTGTTCAAATATTTTGTTCGCTGTTTAGGTCACTACACACTTCTGCATGTAATCGACACGACACATTTTATTTAAAATAAAAGACAGTGTTTTGTTTATAAAACATTTTCACGATAGTGTAGACATAATGTAGAACTGTGTAACAGGATGATGATTGTGCATTTTATATGGTTATCTCGCCATTACCATGGAAACACCCCAGACTGCGTGATCTTCATTTGACGTATTAACGTACAAAGGGTGGAAGGAGATAAGAATGCGAGAGGGATAAAGGAATGGATGAATGGGACTGACAAATGAAGATTGCAAACAAATAATTCCCTTTTGAAAATCTCAATAGGCCTTTCAACTGGTAATTTTGCAAAGTTGAAAAGACTCAGATACGTAGCTTGTATTATCAAAGAGCGAGGTGTGTAGTCGAATTCTCTGACCTTGTTAAACACAAAATTTTACAGAGCAGGAGGTCTTTATCCTTCTTGGTCACATATTCCACTCATAGTGTTGAAAAAAAATCAACAACCAAGTATCAAACAGTTGATAAAGCGTCGTTATATATGGTGCATCTGCCCTATTTCGTGGCATTTAATTTGATAGCATGACCTTCTAAATTCGCCATGAACTTAGATAGATTTACCGTAGGAGAGAATTACGCTAAAGTTAACTGTGCAGATCATGTGCAATTTCCTGGTGAATTGTGCCGGGCTACAAAACATTCACGCCATGAATTCTGCATAGATTTGCGAGGCCTTAAAAATCAGGTGAACAGCCCCGTGTGCATAAATTGAAGGCAGATACGACAACTGCTTAAGTATGTGTCAGTTGAACGTGTGGTAATTACAGGATATAACAAACAGTCAGCAGACAATAGACTGAATGAAAGTTAGGCCAGAAGAAGACTAAATAGTATTGCAAGGAAGCTTTTTGTTAATAATTATTCATGTAGTGATTTTCTCTTTTTTTGTTTGTTTATAAAAGTAATACAAATGCTGGAATGGAAATAAGTCAAATTATATGAATCAGTAGGGTGAGTAAGTTAAGACGGAAATTTGAAAAGAAGTTACAGTACGTAAGTACAGGAAGAATTAGCAAGGAGAATAAAAGTGGAAGGATGCTCCTTCCTACTTCATTAGAATTCAATTAATATTTAATTAATATCAAAGACTTCTCTTTAGAACACAGAATCACCAAATTCTCTGATCTTTCTTTCCATAATAATTCACTATGGACCATATATTTGTTTCCATGGTTACTTAGAAACGGAATCCTTGGCATTCAGTTGTTTCTCATTTCACCCGGTTTCTTTCTAAAAGTATAAGAAATGTTTATATAACTCCAATCTTTCCGCCGTTCGTTCCGAAAATGTTTAAATTAAAAAAAAGTATCACAAGGGGGTTAAGACTTTAATTATTCTTTATACGCAAGAGATTTTTCTAAGCAAATTTACTTCGTTTATACAGGATGTTCAATGATTTATGTAAGTACTTCAGAAGCACCTTCCTGAGGTCAGAAATATCATAGAAACGTGGGTCTGCTTCACAGTACTCATGCGTGTATGGGTAATTGAAATCCAAAAATGATTTATGGTGAGGCTGCCTGCGATCAACCAGTTAAGCATTGCCGTATAATAAAGGAGTGTGTTGCGCACAGGTGGATCGTAAATCTCACTTTAACCTTTTAAAGCCTAGCGGTAACTTTACGTACCACCAGGTTTAACATTAAAAAATTCTACATGGTGCCCACACTGCGTTTATGTGTTTTGTACGGATCTCAGAACAAACAGCAACTTTTGCCTTATAAAACATTAAGAGACTAGTTTTTGTAACCGAAGTGTAGAGTGTTTACAGCGCGGTACGCACTGAGTCCTTATATAAAACAGATACGCTTCGTCTTTAAAGGTTAAGTACCTTGCTCTGTTCTCTACTAGGCAACCAAATTTCGCGAATCTAACCTATAGATAAATTTAATGTGTTCCATGATCGTGCACTATATTATACAAAAACACTAATCACCAACAAATGCACAAAGAGAGTTTTATCATCAATTGTAACACACTCCTACATGTTTCGACCCTGTTGGGTCATCTTCATGGAGAACTTTTTGTTATCGTTACACTAAGGTTGCACTTTATAGTTGAGTGAGAATGTGCTGTTGACTGTGTACTGGAGGCGTGAACGCTCTGCGGTAGGGGCCTGCAGGCCGGGACCGCAGAGAGTTCACGCCTCCAAAAACAACGCAGTACAGAGTCAACAGCACATTCTCACTCAACTGTAAAGTGCAACCCTAGTGTAACGATAACAAAAAAAGTTCTCCCTGAAGATGACCCACCAGGGTCGAAACATGTAGGAGTGTGTTTAGATTGATGATAAAACTCTCTTTGTACATTTGTTGGTGATTAGTGTTTTTCTATAGATAATTGTTCGAAAAGAAACATTTCATTGAACCTTGCAACTGGTTCATTCATAGCACTAGGTCCCGTGAATGGGCCGCACTGTTTGTATCAATGGACCGTAAGCATAATATAGGAAAGTAAGGTTTATACATGCAGTAGTGTATTGTATTTTGCTGAAATTGTATTCTTTTCTGACATAACTGCTGTGTGGGTTGAATGCAAAAAGAAAAGTCCTGGCGGTGCCCCACGTTTAAGTCTTCACATGCTCCTCTTGTTCTGTGTATCACCACAGGAGGTGCACAGCAGCGAGCACCGGGGGCACATCAGACAGGTATTGTAATGGTTCCTGTCTTCGCACTTCAGATTGACCACATCTGCCATTTTCCATTTCTCCACATCACTTTTCCGGTTTCCTTCTAAAATACTGTTAACCCTTTAAAGACGAAGCATGTCTGTTTTACATAAGGACTCAGTGCGTACCGCGCTGTAAACACTCTCCACTTCGGTTATAAAAACCAGTCTCTTAATGTTTTATAAGGTAAAAGTTGCTGTTTGTTCTGAGATCCGTACAAAACACATAAACGCAATGTGGGCACCACGTAGAATTTTTTAATGTTAAACCTGGTGGTATGTAAAGTTACCGCTAGGCTTTAAAAGGTTAAATGCCAGGCTTCGTCGAACAGTGGTAGTTATACAAAACACGTATTTTTTCTATTGTAAAAAACGGCTAACCAATTCCCCTTCGGCAATAACTTCAACGCTTGCCACTGCAAAATAATTTTTCCCATTTAAGTGTCTCTTCAGGTATCTTTTCGAAAAGGATACGCACGGAGTGCAGCATTTAAACCAATAGGGCCCTTTCGGAGGGCTTCAAGAGCTATCTCCATATTTTCAGGCGCACACCTTCCGTATTTAACAACTTTTGGCACCTTACAAGAGAAGTCGAAAATTTATTCGTCAGTGGGCTTGCATGACTACAAGATTTTTGCTTGAAACTCCGTGCTGTGTGCGTGTGATTAAGGACTCAGACGTAGCCAAAGGCCTAGAGTCATTAACATTTAAATAACAGCCGGAAAAGTTTGAACAATGCTGGTCTGTAACAGAATGCATTGTTCCATGAATGGTCCACCGGTCCTTTCGGGGAACCATTGAACCCTAAAGTTCATTACCGTATTCACAACAGACAGACAAGTTAATCCAGCCCACGCCCTACCATCCCTTTCCTTTAACATATATTTTGGTATTATCCATCTACACCTACGACTTGCAAATAGTCTCTTTCCTTCACGTTTCTGCAAGAAACTCTGTGTACATTTCTCCACCACATATGCCACATGCTCCGTCGATTTCGTGTTTCTTTATTTGATCCCCCGAATATTTGATGGGCAGTTCAAATCACGACGCTTTGCTGGTCCCTACTCTGAGTCACATTAATTCTGTCCACACTCTTACCCTATGTATTTAATATCCCCTTTAATATTGTCATTTCATCTATGCGTCGGTTTTCTAAGTGGTCTCTTTCCTTCATGTTTTTGGCCAAAATTTTTTGAGTATTTGTGATTTCTCCCATGCCAATTTCATACGCTTTCAAAGCGCGATGGCTAGAATCATTCTTATCAGGGGAAAAACTAAACTTTGTCTTTCAATTAATAATACACAGAAGCGTCCGGTAATAAACGTTCTTCAAAATATATGCGAAATTCATAAAGACACTTTAGAACATAAAACGTCTGCACCCCAGCGGCAGCCAGTGTCAATATACTGATGTTACAGACAGACAGACAGACACAGACAGACAGACAGACTGATATCGTTAGGAGAGTTTTGGATGTATTTGTATCATATATAAAACAGAGCAGCGATCCGAAGACGGAGCCCTATTGCTGCAGGGCCCGAAAGAAAGGATCGTATATGTCCATTGTCATAAAATGGACGCCCACATACAAAAATCAGAAATGCAAAAACAGACATGAAGACGTGAATTTTATACATTTAGTTTCCATTGACTATAAAATGTAACAAAATATCATAATCGCGAAATTAAATGAATTATATTTAAAAAAACATCTGAAACTTTGTCCTTACCTGAATATAAATTAACTTCAAATACTAGTATACAGTAAGCAAAATACGTTTGCATTCATTCATTAATACAGAACGCACACAGTACGGTACGTAATCTCATGAGCATTAAAAATCCACATATTTTGAGTATAGTATACGAACTGAACCCCCTGTGAAGCACAGATTTCATTCAAATAATGTACAAAAATTCTGTTTCTAGCCCACAGGAAACACACTGCAACTCAAATAGAAGGAAGCATTTGTTAAAATTGTTTTGGAAAATAACCGCTTGTTATCGCAAGATTTATACAAAACACACAACCGCAACGTGTGAACAAAACGCAAAGGTTTTTAACGTTACATAATGTGGTGTGTATATATGGTAACGATTAAGCCCGATGGAAACACATAAAGGCTCCGAATATATTTCGAGGAATGCTGTTAGTAAATGTGAAATGATACGCGAAATGCGAGTATGAATTCCTATTTGAAAAACTGTAATTAGAAACAAAAATGTTTAGAATAAAACACTTTACCATACATTTCCTTCACTTTCCATATCAACATTGGATGCCACACTGTGCATGTTCTAATGTAGCTAACTTTTAACATACTAGTACCAGCTATTTTGAAAAACCAATAGAAAATTTTAAGGTTATGGCAGTGTTGAACCCAAACAGATGGCCCGATGTTTACTAGTTTATTTTTGAACTATTTTAATGGCAAGTTTGATCAAAATTATTTTTCTTAAAATCAGGGTTATTTTATTTACAATATTCAACATCAAAATTAAGTTATGGTGTTCCGCATTCACAAACCCAACTGCCTTAGATCATGAAGCAGACGATGTTTTAATGAAACAACGTAGTGGTTAAACGAACTTGATGAGCACAGCTTCTTATGGGGCGAGATAAACATTACGCAAGAATTAAACAACTTACAGCCTTTTTTAAATAAAAATAATTTTTTCTTGCATATTTACGGTAACTTAAAATACGCACTAAAGAATAAAGACACTGAATTAGCAAATGGCTGCAGAAAAGGCTGTTATTCAGACATTTTTAGACCACCAAATATAATCATAAAAAATTAGCTTTCGTAAACCACATATCGTGTTAATAGCAAGAAAAAGATGAACTGCACTGAAATATAAAACCGAATTTTATTTAAAACTGAAACATACATTTTTTTCTGACAACCATAAGAAAAGTGTACTAATACAGACGAAACCTTTGAACTAACAACACCTCTTTTGTATTATATAAATTCTTTACACATCTTTGGCTGTGATAATGGTAACAAATTTAATTTTAATATCAGTCACACAGCACATATATTGCTATGTTCTCAGAATTAGGCTCCAGTGATGGTCCCAAATTTAATTTTAATACATTTACATACCATTTACCAAATTTAAGTTTAATATCTTCCACACACAATTTACATTACCGTCTTCTCAGCACATATTTCCCCTTTTGTACCATATCCATCAACATCTGTATTCGTTCCAGACCTCTTGCCAAACTAGAATATAATTCAACTTAAAATGCACACAAACTGCAAGAAAACGTAAGTTTAGATGGCGGTGACATGATAATGGTGATGACTGGTTACACCGAAGTAGCATCTTCATGACGCCGTGGCGCATGTGCTAGAAGCGTCAGCGTATATCATGAAAATCAGATAACAGTTTTTCTTTTGAGATATATAAAACCCATTTAAATGATGTTTTGGTTCGTGCGTCGTTTTGGAATTACTTCTGTATCTTCGCCACTTTTCATATCCCCCAGATCTCTAGCAGATATTGAATGTCTTCCGACATTTCGCTTCTTGACTTTCTTCAACATCACTGCCACGCTGGAACCAAAAGCTATACCAACAAATATGAAAAATGATATACATGCCACCGCGATAATCCATGTCGGTGGTGAAGCTTCCATATAAAATGTTGTACGACCCTCAATAATGCTATCACCCACATACCTCTCAGCTCTTGACTTTCTACTAGACACACAATCCGACTCTTTTACGTATTTTGCCCATGTTCTACCTGCATGCAGGTCCTTTATTCGTATCCTTGAGGGAATTTTTGGTGACGGGACACTGTTGACTTCATAATGACAGAATAATCCTTTCTTGCGTTTGCCGCTGCCTGTATTTAAATCTTCTGGAGAAGTGGTCGACCCAGCCAGTGTTGACAAGTTTCCTTTTGTAAAGGTGGCCCATTCCCAAAGTTCGTATATATTGCAGTCACATTTCCATGGGTTCCCTGTTAATAGCAGAGATGTGAGGTTTGGATTATTTGAAAACACATCTGGGGATAATTGATTAAGCATGCAGTTACTGAGATCCAAAGTTTCGAGATGTTCCAACTGCTTAATGAATTCTATGTCGCGAGATTCTGGGCCGATAGAGTTTTCTGATAACTTGAGTGTAGTTATTTTTGGGGTGTCCTTGAAAGCATCCTTTGGCAAAGTTCTGAGATTACACCTACTCAGATCCAAGACTCGTACGTTTGTCAGCTGACGTGGAAGTAATCGATCCGATTCGGTTATGACAAGGGGATTTCCAGCTAAGTGCAGTTCCTCGAAGTCTTCGTAGATGCCAGTGCTGAAAACATCTTCCTCTGGTGGGTGACTCAACCCACAATCATTCAACTCTAGTGTTCTCAGTTGTGTCAGATTTTGGAATAATCCGGACTCGAGATCAGTTAGGCGATTTCCAGACAGCACAAGCTGTCGCAAGTGAGTCATTTTTGAGAATGTATCACGTGACACATGAGCTAGATTACTATGACTCATATCAAGGACTTGAAGTGTCTCTAAAGGTGACAGGATTCCAGTAAATGCATCATTTAGTGGATTTCTAGATATGTCCAATTCTTCTAGTGCTGTCAGACGATGAAATGTATTGGGGGGCAGACGTGTGAGACCACAGTTCTTCAGTGACAGCTTATGGAGACGTGTCAGTGGTGCCAGTGCCACAGACAAATCAAAAGGTGATAAGAAGTTACCAGATAGAATTAAAGTTCGAAGTTTTGTTGCATTTGCAAATGCATCTTCCGACAGAGGCCCTTTAAGATGACAGTTTGACAAATCTACTGTATCAAGCTGAAGAAGATTTTGTCCTAATGTTGTTGCAACATCCAAATCGCGTAGTTCATTTTCAGCAAGGACTAGATTTCGTAGCCAGTTATTATTTACAAAAGCATCTCCAGGAAGATTATTCAGTGCAGATTTTCTGAGGTCTAGGTATTCTAGAAGTTGAAGATTATGAAGTACCATCGTCCATTTCACATTTGTGAGATAGTTCCCAGACAGTTCCAGCGTCTTCAAGTTCGTCACATTTTTAAAGGCTGTGTCAGCTATATGAGTCAAGTTACAGCGGTTTAATTGCAGATGCTCCAGGCTTGTAAGTGGATCGAGTATACCTTCTTCGATGGATCCTAGGGGATTTCCAGATAAGTCAAGTTTGTTGAGAGATGTGCAAAGAGAGAAAAACTGGGTGGATAGTCTGGTCAGATGACACTCGCTCAGATCCAGGTACATCAGCGATCTGGAGGATAGGAAAGGTCCATCAACTGGTTCCAGAGGATTCTGTTGAATTTCAAGTGTAATCAGTCCCGGACTGTCCCTGAAACACACGAAACATCGACAGTTTTTACTTTCACAGCTCACTTCCGGTATTTTTAAATTTTAAGTCTCCTGTACCCTTTACCAGCTGAAGTGTTTTGCAACATAAAATAATGTATGCCTCACATATATCCATGATAATTTATGATCTGATTGTCAAGAAATTTACAAATACAAAACAACGAACAGTACACTGTTTTTTTACAGGCGAGGCACAATATTCAGGTGTTTGTTATTCTAAGGGCCGCTTTCAGGGCGCAAGGTCTCTGTCTTTGTATTTAAGGAAGGTTTGAACAGACGCTCACGAGTCTTACGTACAGTTTTGACGTAAATATTTTAGGCAGAAACATGAATTTTAATTATTCCCTTTGTCATACATATCTTTGTAACGTATTCTCTATGCGAAGCGCACGTGTGAGAACGGCATAGGATATTTCCAAAGCGTATATGGATTACAAATGCATCCTTCCTTTGGTCTAACCTCCATTAAAACCAATGTTTTTTTTTCGTGTGGCGCTACGGCCGAACTTGGTTCTAGGCCGCCTGATAGTTGTTTCTAGATCACACACAATTAGGCACACACACACGCGCGCGCGCGCACACACACACACTCACCCGGCAGGACTCCTTTGAACGAGTGTTCAGCCCGTCGCAGAGAGCAGTATCTACACAACACACAACAAACGCAACACACAAATATTAAATCCCCGAGCGGGATTCGAACCCGCGATCCCATCAATCGTGCGACCGCAGACCGACGTCTTAGACCGCAGGGCCACCAGGATCGGAGGGGTCATTTACACTCCAAAACCATAATGTAAAAGGCTGAAGTTATCTCTAGAACAGGGCATGAAGGCCCAGAGGGGGAGTAGAGGTATAGATCCACTCTTTCTTTAATCTCGGCCCTAGATGGGGGGGGGGGGGGGGTGGTGTTTAACGCCGATCGCTTTACTCTCGGGGAAAAGGACCCGGTGTCCATTGGCCCTCGGGGCCGATCTGGACAGATGGGGAAAATCTTGCCCCCATGGGGCGCATAGCGAGTCACTATGCCGATTGAGCTATCCCGGAAACCACGATGTACAGAATCATAAATTCTTTTTTTTTTGTTATTCATCCTGTTGTGTTACTTATAAGGTAAAAGAACAAACAGCTACCACCACAATTAAAATGTCTACAGTATTTATTGTTGCAACATGTTTCGATGGCAGCGAGTTATGTACAGGCTAAAAATTATTTAAGCAATACATAAAAGGTTGTATACAAATGCGCTGCAGTTATTAACCTTTTAAAGCCTAGCGGTAACTTTACATACCACCAGGTTTAACAATAAAAAATTCTACGTGGTGCCCACATTGCGTTTATGTGTTTTGTACGGATCTCAGAACAAACAGCAACTTTTGCCTTATAAAACATTAAGAGACTGGTTTTTATAACCGAAGTGGAGAGTGTTTACAGCGCGGTACGCACTGAGTCCTTATATAAAACAGATACGCTTCGTCTTTAACTGATATTTCATTATCACAGTTTATTACGATCCATGTTAACATAAATCCTATTGTTTCTGAAGATAATAAAGAGCTACGGACTGGACGACCCTGGAAAATGTGTTCGATTCGCGGAAGAAGCAGATACAGTTGGAGTCGGTTATAACGTCACGAAAGGGGCCGCATATTTTGTGTCGTTATAAACGAGTGTTGTTAAAACCGAGGAGTATGATTAACAGCGAGGAATTAACTGGTACCACAGAATATCTGACGCTATAGGCGTGGTGTCGTATAAATCGATATCGTTATAACCGGGTTCGGCTGTATTTTTCTCGCCTCCACAGTATCCACATGATGACACATAATATCCTATGTTAAGGGTGCTGGGGTGTTAGTTCTTCGAAGGTAAAGAAACTGGAGCATAAAAATGACTGGCTTCATTCGTTATTATCCTTTGCACTCTACGGAGATGGATCGTCGTCACGCGCCGGCTGTCTTGACCCCGGATACAATAGCAATTTTACAGAGGGCAGGACGGGCTCCAGTGACGTCGCAAACGCGATTACGAAAGCAGAAATATCCGACTTACGTCGAAAAGTGAAACCCTGAAATTTCCGGTCGTCAACGCTGTAGCCTAGTCACTATACTGACTAAGCTACCACGCTCGTGGATCTACAAGGGCCAAAATGAAATGCGCTCAACTAATTTGAAGAATGAAATAAAAAAATTTGTTCCACCAATGCACTATATATTGATGTCTGTGCATTACAATTGTATTGTAGTGCAAAGACATTAGAATATAGTGCATTGGTTGGACAAATTTTGTATTTGAGTGATAATCATGCATGGTATGAACAATATATAATTTGCAGAACTTCATGCATTGATATTAATAAATTTTTTCAATCAAACGCAACTTCTCTTTTTAATATTAATAATATTACTATAATTATTAATATATGGCTACTACATGTTTCGGCCCACTAGTGGCCATCATCAGGTACACAGTACAAAAACTAAAACAAGGTGTAAAGGTTGAGGCCTTCCCTTTTTTACATAAAAATAAATATTTACAGAATTTTTAGAATTATATAAGGTGCAGTGTCTATTATCACCTATATGGGACTAATATGGTATCTTATATGCTGTCTTTAATTTATTTCATTGGGCCGAAATTACTATGTGTGTAGTCACTTTTCTTTACGCTAGAAGTCATAGATCTTATTGACATTTACGTTAAAATTATTATAAAACGTCGAAACATTATAAAAGTGCTTAAAACATCACAGAAATACATAGAAACTTCAGATACTTAGAAAACAAATACTTAGAAACTTAAAAAGACTTAGAAAACAAGTACTTAGAAACTTAAAAGACTTAGAAATTTTCCTTAATATTAGAGCGGTGGAACCCCCCTTTCTCACTTCCAGCGTGCATGTAGCAATTTTCTGTTGAGGGTTATTCTTTGAAGTTTTTCTTGAACGCCCTGTGCAGGTGTTAGCGAGTTTATGCCTCCTTACGTTGTTTCGGTCTGGTATTCCTTTCCTTGTTACTCTCCTTCGTTACGAAGGTATTGTTTGTGTACACATATAGTTTTTACGCTGCGGACCGCTGTTTGGTGTTGCTGGCCGTAAGGTAAATTGACCAAAAACGCTCAGCGGAGGTCTGCCAGAGTCGAGAGAAGAATGGACAAACTTCCGCAATACGACACGCCAGTACTCGTACGTACTGAGCAATCGACCGTATCGTTTCAGTGGTTGCGTCAGCACGCAAAGTGTGCCAACTTTGTGTTACGTTCCGTCGGTTGTTTACACACCGTAAGTTCCGACACCGAATTCCACGACGCGCATGCGCAGATACAGAGGGGAACATCCAGTTGTGATTTGACACACACACACACACACACGTGGTTCAAATGAAACGCTTAACCTTTTACAGCGTAGCGGTAACTTTACGTACCACCAGGTTTAACATTAAAAAATTCTACGTGGTGCCCACATTGCGTTTATGTGTTTTGTACGGATCTCAGAACAAACAGCAACTTTTGCCGTATAAAACATTAATAGACTGGTTTTTATAACCGAAGTGCAGAGTGTTTACAGCGCGGTACGCGCTGAGTCCTTATATAAAACAGATACGCTTCGTCTTTAACCTTTTAAAGCCTAGCGGTAACTTTACATACGACCAGGTTTAACATTAAAAAATTCTACGTGGTGCCCACATTGCGTTTATGTGTTTTGTACGGATCTCAGAACAAACAGCAACTTTTGCCTTATAAAACATTAAGAGATTGGTTTTTATAACCGAAGTGGAGAGTGTTTACAGCGCGGTACGCGCTGAGTCCTTATATAAAACAGATACGCTTCGTCTTTAACCTTTTAAAGCCTAGCGGTAACTTTACATACGACCAGGTTTAACATTAAAAAATTCTACGTGGTGCCCACGTTGCGTTTATGTGTTTTGTACGGATCTCAGAACAAACAGCAACTTTTGCCTTATAAAACATTAAGACACTGGTTTTTATAACCGAAGTGGAGAGTGTTTACAGCGCGGTACGCGCTGAGTCCTTATATAAAACAGATACGTTCCGTCTGAAAAGGGTGAAACGAACACGACAAACAAGAGCTTCAGAACAGAACCCATCGAGACATTCGTAACATCCTAATCAGTGGCGTCAGGGGCGCACCCAAAGAGGGGGGGAGGTTGCCGCGCTGCAGCCCCCCAAACTTTCGAAAACCAAAATTTAAAAAAAAAAACACAGATTTAGTAGATATTAAGATAGGAAACGTTTTATGTGATTTAACCCTTCAGCCGAAATCAGCCACTGAAATCCGCTGATGACTAGTACATTAAAATTTTGAAAAATAAATAAAATAAAAAAGAAGATAGGACACTGTGATTGAGTCGTGGAACATTTAGTTATGTTTGTATGTATATAAATGCAGTTGTAAACAGTGTCATGTTGTACTTACAGCATGATTTTTATAACACAATTTTTAAAATCAAAGATAAATTCTATATAGCCTCAGGGTCGGGGGGGGGGGGGGGGGGGGGGGGGGGGGGGGGGGGGGGGGGGGGGGGGGGGGGGGGGGGGGGGGGGGGGGGGGGGGGGGGGGGGGGGGGGGGGGGGGGGGGGGGGGGGNTGAAAAATTCTGGGCGCGCACTTGATCCTGGATGTTATTACGAGACATAAATAACGAATGCATTTGTATAAGTGTCTTTAAAAATTACCATGTTATGTACAAGATGTGTCGTCTTAAATGTACTGGGCATTCTGGTTTGAAATTACTTGATTTTCAAGACTGCTGATGTAAATATGTTCTGCCGTCTGTGAATAGCTGGCGATAAAGGTTCGTGGCTTTTTAAAAATTATATATTACCATGGACGTACTGTTATATTGACAGAAAAATATTTATACCTCTAATAAAAATCAGCATGGAAGGAATTAAAAGCCACCCAAAAAAAATCCAACGAAACTCGGTGTAAACAAATCGTCATTAGCAATTGAAAACCTCTACCAGTACGTCACAGATGACGTGTGTCACTTCACGGATGAAGTGCCCTTCGCCATACGTTTTTTTTTTCTCTTCACAAAAAGGGGGAAAAAAAGAGGATAGCTCGTGTCGACGATAACTGCTATGTATCCTGCAATTTGTAACGCATTGCTCTTGCAACGTCACAGTCATTTCGACAGTATAAACAGGATTAAACCGGTCTTCATTTGCACTGATTGCTGCTGACATAGTACCAAGTCATGTGACTATCTTACCGTGACCAAAGTTGCCTTGCAACATGCGAAAGATCTTAACCTTTTAAAGCCTAGCGGTAACTTTACGTGCCACCAGGTTTAACATTAAAAAATTCTACGTGGTGCCCAC
>BLKM01000776.1:386879-394688 GCA_013340265.1 Coptotermes formosanus | reverse complement strand
GAAGTCCGCGTCCAGCAGATAAGTTAGTCCTGCGAACGACTCCCTGTTAAGTTTGGTCAGCAAGTTGTCGGCCAGCTGAAGGCGTCTCAACTTGATGTCTTCAGGGAAACGTTGCACTTCAGTGACGTTATTGCTGTTCATGTTGAGGATGTAAACATTCTGACTCAGTCCTTCGTGAGGTATCTCTGTAAAGTTGCTCTCTGAGCAATCCGTCACCCAGTTGATCCGGAAGTAGTGGCAGTCACAGTCTTCAGGGCATTCCAGTTCCGGTAACGGGCCACTAATAAGTTCTGCACTCAGTACCAACAGTGACACAATGACGTATAGTCTTCCGACTGCCCCTAACTTCCACATATTGTTTGGTTTTGTGCCACGCGAGGTTATGTCTGTCTGTAACACAAAAAATAATAAAGTCAAAACTTTCCCACAGTTATGGTATTTCCGGTATTAGGAATGTGTTGTCGTTACGAAGGGTGTACGGAAACATCCTACCGTGTCCATGTAACGGATGTGAAAGGTTAAAGATGGAGGACAATTTTAACCTTTTAAAGCCTAGCGGTAACTTTACGTACCACCAGGTTTGACATTAAAAAATTCTACGTGGTGCCCACATTGCGTTTATATGTTTTGTACGGATCTCAGAACAAACAGCAACTTTTGCCTTATAAAACATTAAGTGACTGGTTTTTATAACTGAAGTGGAGAGTGTTTACAGCGCGGTACGCACTGAATCCTTATATAAAACAGATACGCTTCGTTTTTAAAGGGTTAATTTGCATATATCAACTATGCAGAAAGGAGCGAAAATAAAGTTTCTCTTGAATGTAATATGACTATTTTGGCACAACCTGTAAGCAGTCACACAACTTTCAGACTGCGGCCGACATGTCAATAATTATGAACCTGTAGATATAGAAATGTGCACAGCAATTAGGAAGTAGAAATCGTGTGGTGTCAGTCTGGTGTACTGAGAGAACTGTCAGTGGAAATCGAGAGGAATCTGCAGCCCGGATGTTGGTCGTGGTGACTTAATGAGACCAATCTGTGTGTTACGCCCTATATCTAAAGATCTGACATCGTTAGTTTCGGTGTTCAAGCGTTCTGTGCGCAACACGCATTAAATGAAAACATCAGGGCTACGGAGTCGGAGTCGGAGTCAGAAGGAATTTTAGGTGGAGTCGAAGTCGGTAAAAATGTACCGACTCCGATTCCGACCTCAATCTAAAATCTTAACTAGATACTCCAACTGCAGAGCCCTGATAGCTACAGTAACCATTAGATTTATAGTTAAATATAGGTTATAAGTCTAAACAGGAGCCTGATGATTCACGTGGTGGTGATGAAACGTCTTATAGGTTTACCGTTATTAATACATATTGAGCATTTATGAAGGAGTCGGAGTTTTAAAAATCGAGGAGTCGGAGTCGGGGGTTTTGTGTACCGACTCCATAGTCCTGGAAAGCATTATGGGGGAATTGTGTCCGTCCGTAAGAATATCTCGTATCTGGAAAGTACAGAATGGATTCTGTTGAAATTTGATACCTAAATCGATAGCGAAAGTTATGAAAATTAGTTTTGTTTAGTATCGGTCCAGCATAACACTTGATTTACATGAAGGTAAAATTAACACCAAAAAGAAGTGGAATCTGTTGCAAAACGAAAACATTCGGATGTAAATGGAATCAGTACAAACACTGTATATGCATTTCTCTTTTCCCCATGCATGCTACATGTACTGCTTGCCCAATCCTCCTAGATGAAATTACCAAAGCGAAGACTTACAAATTACGAAGCTCGTCATTATGTAATTTTCACCATCCACGTGTTACTTCCTTTTGGTAACAACAAATCATATGCCCGGCTACATTACCTCATGCAAACGAGGTCTATCTCTTTACCCAGAATCAAACCAACGTTTTTACCCATATGTAACGTATCGTACATGATAAAGCTAAAGTTGTCTCTGTTCACGTCATGCAGGAATGCAGGAGGACGAGAGGTACAGCTCCACTGATTTTTAACCTCGGCGCTATATGGACGTGAATGGTCAACATCACGCTCTGATAGCTTTCCTCCCTGGGAAAGGACCGCGGTACCCACTGAACAGGAGGCTGGGTGGGCCCCACAGCCGGTCTGGGCGTTTTGCTTCTACCGGGATTCGAAATCTGGATCATCTAGCCCGCAGCCTAGTCACTATACCGACTAAACTCTCCCGGCCCATACATATTTATTTATTTATGTTTGTTTGTTTGTTTGTTTGTTTGTTTGTCTGTGGTTTATTTATCCACGAAGTTAATAGTACAGCCTATGTAGCGCCGAATTATGTGACAGTGAGCAATGAATTGGAAAGTGCAGTCGAACCCGCTTATAACGACATCGGTTTTAGTGACATCTCGTATATAACGTCACATGTTCTGTGGTACCAATTAATTCCTCACTGTTAGCCATAACATTATACTCCTCGGTTATAACAACACTCGTTAATAACGACACAAAATATTCAGTCCCTTTCTTGACGTTATAACCGAGTTCGACTCCATGCGGAAAGAAGAGTCAGTGTCACAATTAGACGTGCATTTCTAGCGCCTGCCTCTAGGGACTGAATTAACCCTTTAAAGACGAAGCGTATGTTTTATATAAGGACTCAGTGCGTACCGCGCTGTAAACACTCTCCACTTCGGTTATAAAAACCAGTCTCTTAATGTTTTATAAGGCAAAAGTTGCTGTTTGTTCTGAGATCCGTACAAAACACATAAACGCAACGTGGGCACCACGTAGAATTTTTTAATGTTAAACCTGGCGGTACGTAAAGTTACCGCTAGGCTTCAAAAGGTTAAAACATGAAAAACCGCAATGAGAATATCCATTCTGCAGGCTGAGATACGAACCGGGGACCACCCAGACGCGAAGCAGGCGTGACACTTACTCCACCGCGATGCTCTATCAAACCCATGCAAAACATGACAAGAGATGTCCGCAGAGCGAGAACACCTATGACGCTTTTGCGTGAACTGTGGGAACCGATGAACACTGGTAATCAAGGTAACCGTGGTAACGATAATAACCATATTAGTTACAAACGTGCCGATCGCAGTGGCTGCGCAGTGTAAGGCGTGGGTCTGCGGCCACTTGCCTGCTAGGATTGTGGGTTCGAATCCCACCGGGGGGGGGGCCATGGATATCTGTTCTTGTGAGTGTTGTGTGTTGTCAGGTAGTCTCCTCTGCGTCGGGCTGATCATTCGTCCAGAGGAGCGTTACCGAGTGTGGTGTGTCTGAGTGCGACCGTGAAGCATCGGAGGACCTGGGCCACTAGGGGCTGCCGACCCACCGTGAAAAATAAGTTATAAATGTACGTAGTACATAGGTTTTCGTGTAAAGTACTATGTTTTCGCGTCGTTTTATTCAAAGCTGTAACGTTTAGACAAAAATTTTGGTAAAAAAAATTCCCCAATATAAATTTTCATGCAAATCCCTCAGATGGGAATTGCGGTCTTTCATACGGACAGACATGAAGAAGCTAATGATCGCATTTTGAAACTGCGTTGCAAAAGCACGCCACAACCACCTGCAGTTTCAACTATACTGGCCTACTTGTTTTGTCACCTTAGGCCTCCCAAGCCTCTTTGTCATATCGCAAACAGCGTATTTACCATCGCTGATCCCGCTTTGTTAACGTGCATTGTCAGCGCTGCAAGTTACACCATCGCTTGCAAAAGAAGGAAGCAATGGTACTTGCTTAATGCGGTGTTAGTCATCGGAATCGTGACACATGAGTGCGAACAATCGTGACGGCTTATCAGGCATTCCTGTCACTGACTGCGACCGCATCATCCTGTCGCAAGCCTGTAACGTACGTAACAGTGACGTCACGCGAAAGACCGAAGATAAAGAAAAGACGGGCTGATTATCTCGTGGTAGATATCGTGCCAGGAATCATGTCTGCGCGGAAGACGAGAAGGCGAGGAAGAAACGGTAGTGTGGTGGGGGTAACACGCAACGTGTAGACTGTAGTAGAAGCGTTAGAGTAGCCGGTACTAATCTGGAATTTGGTGTCTGCCTTGTGGGGTTAGCCCTGAGGAAGGGTGCTTTGGGATGTAAAGGGCTCTTACTACCTGATTTTCCAAATGCAAATAGCTTATGGAAGTACAGTTGAACCCGGTTATAACGACATCGGTTTATACGACACCTCGTCTATAGCGCCAGATATTCTGTGGTACCAATTAATTCCTCACTTTTTAACTATAACATTATACTACTCGGTTAGAACAACGCTCGTGTATAACGACACAAAATATTCAGTCCCTTCCATGACGTTGTAACCGAGTTTGACTATGTCTGGACCGATGTTTTCAATGAAGGTTGTATTTACACGTATTTTTCTAACCTTAAGACAGAGACAGTGCGTACTTCCGAAATGTCGGTGAATTCCAACCAGAATACACTGAGTCACGTCCAAGGAGGTGGTACCTTCAAGCAAATGACGGGGCAGTTGCCATACCGATGCCGTCACAAGCATCCTACCACACACAGCTTATGAAAGCGTCGATAAACAGGTAAAGAAAATCCTAATGTGTTGGGGGCCACAGCTCGAAACCCCATTGAAATAAGCATAGTCACCAGTCGACGTGTTTAAATGCAACGAGTGCTTGGTGCTGCAACGTCCTTCAGCTCCAGCTGCACGTTCCTCAGGCGGTCAAAGAACTCTTCCTGTTACGGAATCTGGATCATTCCCGTCTTCACAAAAACCCGCCACTGTGTTACCTATACTAATGTTTACGCACACTATTTACGCGATACATTTTAATATTATCCTTTGGTATCTTAAATTACCTCCTGATGTTTTTTCCATGATTTAAAAGAGAAACAACGTGTGCACATTACGTTAACACTACAGTTGCAACAAAAACGCGTATGCTTTCATGTTCTAATGGCGGGGAGTGTTCAAGATTGTAGTTTTGTGGGCTTTGACAGCGCGTACTGTTGTTGGTTGGCAGACGTTTAGGAAGAAATTTCTTTGTCACCAGGGTTCAGGGAATTGTGGTCGAAAGACAGGATGAAGTGATTAGGGTAAGAGTGTTGCCTACTGGTGGGCCACATTCCATTCAAGTCGCCCGCATCATCGCACTAGTGCCTCAGCCCATTAACTTTAGCGTTCACTTGGGCTCAGCTTTTCCAGGACTGTGGAGTCGGTGTCGGGGTCGGAAGGAATTTTAGGTGGAGTCGGAGTCGGAAGGAATTTTAGGTGGAGTCGGGGTCGGAAGGAATTTTAGGTGGAGTCGGAGTCGGAAGGAATTTTAGGTGGAGTCGGAGTCGGAAGGAATTTTAGGTGGAGTCGGAGTCGGAAGGAATTTTAGGTGGAGTCGGAGTCGGTAAAAATGTACCGACTCCGACCTCAGTCTAAAATCTTAACTAGATACTCCAACTCCAGAGCCCTGATAGCTACAGTAACCATTACACTTATACTTAAATATAGGTTATAAGTCTAAAAACAGCCTGATGATTCACGTGGTGGTGATGAAATGTCTTATAGGTTTACCGTTATTAATACATATTGAGCTTTTATGAAGGAGTCGGAGTTTTAAAAATCGTGGAGTCGGAGTCAGAGCTTTTGTGTACCGACTCCACAGCCCTGGTTCCTTCAACGTCAAAGATGGAGGAGGCATGTTTGTCCGAAACGTCGCCGTTAACCTCCAACACTGCACGATGTCAAAAGAACACTGCAGTCTGAATCTGAATACAAATGTACTTTATTTCCATCTTTAATTCCATTTATTATGTATACCGCCCCTTCCCCCACCACATCCTCCCCCCCACTACTCACGTCTGTTAATGAAACTCCTTGTTGCGCATTAGCAGAGAGAATATTTCAACCGATAAAACTCTCACGTCCGAGTTTCCCTCTCAAAACAGGGGTACACCCTGTCACGCCCCTAAATATTCCGTACTATCAAGTACATTAGCTTCCCTTTTTTTTTCATTTCCTGAAGAAATAATTAAATTTTCCCCAACCAGGATAGTTACTGCATCTATAATTATCCACACGCTGACTAAGAATAATGGTCCTTGCGCAACGACTAGTGACTGGTTGTGGAAAGGGTGGGGGTAGAGTTGATTTGCACTGCGGCCACAAATGGGCCCCATTGTGCCAGTCCCTAATGACGGAAGAATATGAAGCACTGGTAGAATGTTAATTAGCAACAGAAACAGACGTGTTCAAAAAAAAACCTGCCCTATTGCCACTCTGTCCATAACAAATCTCAAACGCATTATTCTGAAATGGAATTCGGGGTCTTGGCGGTGAAAAAGCAGGCTACCAAAAACAGACTGAGCTTATGGCAAGGTCCAACTACTGCACAGACGCTGTTTGGACCGCCAGAATTGTGGAAGCTGTCGGGGGAAGAGAGATGCCTTTTGTTACTGCCAGGCCCGTAGCCAGACCATGAACACAGTGGTTGCAGCGGGTTCCACTTCGGGTGGATATGCGTACATACGTTTACATACGTATATAATGCTCTATTATATATATGCTGCGTGTATATATTATGTATGCATAAGAATAAAAAACGTCTTTGTCAGGACCGCAAAATCAACACTTTAATTACACAATGCGCTGTATAACACTACACAAAACATCTTGCATATACATGCATTTTTGAAAATGAGTTGCTTCCAACCGTGGCGGTTCAGTAGAGGTCACACGTGTATGCGGTAGGGTGTCGCACGTTTTTATCTGGCTGATAAGTATGTTTCTTCTTGTCTTTGATATTTAACAAATTCCTTGTGAGTAGATCCAAATTTGTCGCTTGGAACTCCCTGGCTGCAGGCGTGGTCACTGCTGAGAATCGAACTCACATCCCTCAGTTGTCCAAGTAACTATACTGAGGGGGATGTCCCGGCCTGCCAAAAGTGAGAGGTGTAGGAATGCTATGTGTCTTTTAAACTACGGAGTTGTTTAATGTAGCATTTGATTAACTTACTTGCAGTGACTCAGACACACAACGCTGTTGTAATTCTACTCAAGGGCCAGAGCGCATCTCACTGAAAGATTTACTTCATGAGCATCATCTGATTATCTTATCTGTTCCGTACTAAACGTTACATCTTGTGTCGTTCGATAGCAGAACACGGCTACAATTTCAATATACTGGAACTAAGGAAGAAACTAGTAAAAACGCTGCATTTGGAGCACCGCTTTGTGTGGTGCTAAAACGTGGACGCTTCCGGAGGTAGATCAGAAATACCTAAAAAGTTTTGAAATGCGGTGCTGGAGAAGAATGGAGAAGATGAGTTGGACCGATCGTGTGAGAAATCGAGAAGTATTACAGAGAGACAAGGAGGAGAGGAATATCCTACATATAATAAAAAGAAGGAAAGCTAACTGGATTGGTCACATCTTGCATAGGAATTACCTTCTGAAACACGTGGCTGAAGAAAAGTTAGAGGGAAGGATGGAAATGACGGGAAGACGAGGAAGAAGACGTAAGCAGCTACTGGATGACCTTAAGGAAAAGACAAGGTACTGGAAATTGAAAGAGGAAGCACTAGATCGCACGGTGTGGAGAACTCGCTTTGGAAAAAGACTATGGACCTGTCACAAGACAGACTATTGAATGAATGAATGAATGAATGAATGAATGAATGAATGAATGAATGTGATTGAAACTGCTTGGTAGCTCACTGCTTTCCATATTCATTAGCAGCATGCCCACTGAAAATTTTATGGAAAAACTGAAGTCATTATTTCCACACATAACCCTTTTACGGAACTCGTCTTGCACATTACAGCCTTTCAGGAACACATTAAACATT
>BLKM01000776.1:351879-384379 GCA_013340265.1 Coptotermes formosanus | reverse complement strand
CTCACTCACTCACTCACTCACTCACTCACACACGCGCGCGCGCGGTAATGACTTAAGCATACTTTATTTCCTTAAGAAAGGAAAGGAAGCAAAAAGGCAAGCACATCAGAACTGGAAGTTGTATTCTAAATAATGACAAATATTATCGCATTACAGTAACTATCCAGCACTACACCTACGACTCGCCAATACAAACTTCAGCTGTTTTTAATATGTCAGACATAGCCGTACATATAGTCACGGTTGTAATGTTACTTCAGTTATATACGTCTGTCGTATAAAATCACAGATTATATAATCTGAAAAGAAATGACCTCCAAAAGCCCCTATAAATTTTGTAACATCCATATAAAAATTTTACTGTAAACATAAATGTCACCTGGACGAACATTTGCTTAACTGTGCTGAATATTACCACGCGAACGTCCGAAACGTCGTTTATAGAAAGCAACACAGGCAATACGTGTATCACGCAACATTGTGGCGCTTTCGCGTAACAATTCTTGCCGTCAAAAAGCAAAGATACTCGTACGTTCTGTCTGTATTGTTGATTTACATGTCACTGTCAACAATAGAAAAATACGGACTTACACAACAATGACTTAATGGCGAATTTGTGTCGCCAACAACAACAAAACGTACGTAGGTCTTCACTTAAAGTGTCCGATATTTTTGCCATATTTTAACCAACCTGGTGTCTCTGGACAGATTTTTATAGAAGTACCCAATATCAAATTTCACAGAATTCCGTCCAGTGGGGATCCGCGTCGCTGGTGCATACGGACCAAACGGACAGAGAGACTGACGGACATGACGAAAACACTGCAATAGGCGCTTTTCGCGCAATTACGCACGCGCCAAAAAGAGGCGGGAGGCGAGGAGAAAGTTCTTCCAATTTGAAGTAACCCCTACATTGCAAGCATATTCAAATATACTGTCTTTGCTGCTTCCCATATATTATTGGCCAGGACAAAATGCCGGGATAGCTCAGTTAACTTTTTAAAGCCTAGCGGTAACTTTACGTACTACCAGGCTTAACTTTAATCAATTCTTCATTGTGCCCACATTGCGTTTATGTGTTTTGTACTTATCTGGGAACAATCTGCAACTTTTGCCTTACACGTCATCAAATGATTGGTTTTTTAAACTGAGGTGGAGAGTGTCTACTGCGAGGTACGCACTAAGTGTTTATATTAGACAGAATGTTTTTCGTCTTTAAAGGGTTAATATGATGACCAGGCTAGCGGCTGGACATTTCAGGAGACTTGAGTTCGGTTCCCAGCAGAGGTATATACGTCTCTCCGCAGCCTGCATACGGCATTTAGGCCCACCCAGCCTCCTATCCAACGCAGGCTTTTTCCTGTCAGTAAAGTGGCCAGTACGTGAAAATGACCACTCACCACAATGTGATGAAAAGGTTAAGAATGCGTGGAGTTATACCTCTACTCCCCTTATACAGGGTATGCACAAAAGAATGGTGCGGTTTCAAAAGTTAACAAGAAATTTATTTCTCACCTTACACGGGCAATGGTGGTACGTAAACGCTGTCTTTAACGCTGTTTACATACCACCGTTGCCCGTGTCCCTCAAGGAAGTTCGTGATCGGATAAAGCATGCACTGCACACCATTACAGCGGACATACTACACCGAGTCTGGGATGAATTTGATTACCGTGTGGATGTGTGTCGTGTGACCCAGGGTGCACACATTGAAGGACTGTGATTAACGCATGAGAAATTTGGACAGTTGCCGCTGCTGACGGTGTACGTTGCGCCCGTGTAAGGTGAGAAATAAATTTCTTGTTAAGTTTCGAAACCGCACCATTCTTTTGTGTATACCTTGTATAACTTAATGGCGTGGACACAGGCAACTCTACCTTTTACACACGCATGCTTGCAAAGCCAAGGGCACTGCATGACCATACATTATTTATATCCGTATTTTAATACGAAAAAGTTTCAATGACAGCCGTAGACTTAATGAGATCGGTATACTGAGCTAAGTACAGGGTTTTTATGGAATGAATCTCTTTGAAAGGTGGTAAAATAGATGCATTTGACTTTCATGTGAGTTATGAGTTATGCTAAGATTGGACTGCCAAGGGAAAGTATAAGTTATCCATCCAATTTGTAAGAATCAGTAAAATACGGTGAAAGGATTTCGGGGTTCTAGGATATAAAGTTCTGATGTAGGAATCTACTGCCTCCATCTGCCCTGAAGATGGAGGCAGTAGATTCGCCTGTAACGCATGATATTACGTTACACGTTGTAACATCCCAGAAGTCCCTCAGAAACTCATAATCTTGACAGTCACCGTCGTGTTAACCTCAAATGTTGCAAGTTACTGGATTGGCCTCTCATAGTAAAACATTACCGAGATTCGACTAGCAGAATCGAATAGTTCTTGAACATATGGCAGTGGGAACAACGCATATCTTCAGCATCTGCTTTTGGCTGACACCCCTGCAGCAGCGAATTTCCCTTCCATTGGATATTACGTGTTGAATTTACCTTCAATCTGGATAGTTTGCGTCAAAAATGCATTTGCCCTTCTGCGTTGGATAGCATGCGTTAAAATGAATTTCCCCCATATGTTAGCACGCGTGAAGAACTTGTCTTGTCAGATAGAAAACGTTAAAATTAATTTGCCCTCGTTTTGGATGGGTTGCGTTAAAATGAATTTGACATTCTGTGTTGGCCAGCATGCGTTAAAATGCATTTGCCCCATATGTTTGCGTGCATTCAGAACTTTCCATGTCGGACAGGTAAGAGTTAAAACGAATTTGCCCTACTGTTGCATAAGACACGTTAAAGTGTGTTTTCAGCGATATTATTGACTCTCACCTGTTAACACTCTGTATGATTCTCGGCTGTTGATAGAACCTTGAGCCAACCGCCGCCACCATCCTGCTCCCACAATCACTACAACACTGGCCTCTGGCGAACTGGTCTCGTGGAATCCAACGCGACGTACATCAACATGGCGGAACAAGAGCTGCCAAGGTCGCCATCAGAGAGCGCTTATGTTGCTACCAACTGCCTCCACGGAAGAAATAACGGTTATGTGGAAATGAGACGTGTATTTCGAACTGTTTTATGTTATTTACCGGAAGAAGGATGTTGCATCCTGTAGAGGCTATACAAAGGCTGAAACTAAAACAGTATGTATTTATTGACATAACCGTCAGAACTGCAATAACACTGTCAGCGTCTCAAGGAACACCAAATAATTCATTATTGTATATGTGTGTGTAGAAAGCCAGAGGCCCTGCATAGCTTTTTCCGACCATTCTGCTCTTATGCGGCGAGGCGTTTTTAGCCACTGTACAACCCCCAAGATGGAGGACCACCTACTGTCGACTGCCCGCAACTGATTGTTCAGTATAACTGCTAGTGCCCACTATATCTGCAGTCCGTTCCTCCATCCTCAACCTGAGGATGCGTCATGCCGTGGTGACAGGGATCGCTTAACCTTTTAAAGCCTAGCAGTAACTTTACATACCACCAGATTTAACGTTAAAAAATTCTACGTGGTGCCCACATTGCGTTTATGTGTTTTGTACGGATCTCAGAACAAACAGCAACTTTTGCCTTATAAAACATTAAGAGACTGGTTTTTATAACCGAAGTGGAGAATGTTTACAGCGCGGTACGCACTGGGTCCTTATATAAAACAGATACGCTTCGTCTTTAAGGAGTTAATGTGAAGATGTACAAAATTGGGTAGTGAGGAGCTTCATGAGTTGCCGCACTCACCGAATATTGTAAGGGTAGTTAAATAGAGGGGGTGAGATACGCAGGCGAGAGAAGGGAAATGCATACAGGGTTCTGGTTGAAAAGCCTAAAGGAAAGAGGCCGCTAGGAAGATCTAGGTGTAGGTGGGAGGATAACAATAAAAGGTATTTCGAAGTAATAGCATTGGAGTCTGTGGACTGGATTCATCTGGCTGAGGATAAGAACCAGAGAATGAAATTAGTTAATAAATTTTCGGGTTGCATAAATGGCATGGAATTTCTTGACTATCGAGGAACTATTGGCTTCTGAAGCAGGACTCAGATTTATTTATTTATTTATTTATTTACGTGTGTGTGTACATTACGCAGCACGTATATAGTGTATGAAATATGTTCGTACTATTTTTCGTGCGTCTTGTAATTTTTACAACTACATATTGAGATATTATGTAGGGAATATATCGAGATATATAAGTTTGTAGACGAGGAAGGAACGTCAATAATGACAACAAAATATTAAGATTTGAGAGTATTTTCTCGAAGAGTGCGGTTGGTGACGAATATCGAGCTGACAGCAATTAAGGAAGGAAACTCCAGTGCAGTCGAAACATGTGTGGAAACGTGGCTAAATAAGATATTACTCCTACTGCTACCCCACTTTGTGAACAGCTTTACGATGTGTGAAAACACGTTAAAATTTATAATGTCGCCGTATACTGGGGCACGCTCTGTCGACAAAAGTCGGTGCTTGGGATTCACAGAATATCGTGCACTGTAATGGTAATTTGGAGGTCAGCTTCTTGAGTTACCTCTTTGTACTTATTGTTTGAGTCACAGTTTCCCAGAACTGGCAATGGAAGGTCGTTCTAGGTTTAGGAAAAACCTTTTGCACTGCATCACACTGTACGTAACCATTACAGCCCGTAGATTATAACCTATATCCGTTGTAGCAAGTAATAGTCATAACTTGGCACGGGCTCGAAAATTAAAGCCAATCAGAAAGTGAGCTCTGTCCGTGACCCCAAGTACTAGCGGAATTAATATTTGTAGCTTCCATACGGATCACAAGTAGTCTGGATTAAATGTACTGTAGCTCTTTGTCTGGATTTATTTGGGGTCTGAGATGAGTTAAAGAAAAATTTATCAGTTTTGTTCAATAAAATGTTACTTACAAGCACTGGGTCCCATGGTTTCGGTGTAGCTGAGGTTTGGGATAAGCAAAGGATACATTTCACATAATTTGTCCAAAAATTAAAGCTGTGTATCTTGTATCGCATGTAAGCAACGGTTCTTTAAGTGTGGACATACTTTCTGAGATTAAAAAATTTAAATTTCGCGCTCTTTCCTTACGAGTTAAAACTCACTCCCTCGCGTACAAAAGCAGTGGTTATTTTCGTCTAAACTTATTTATGGTTTGATGTCAGTAAAAGATACAATTAAAGCCATTTTCTTAGGCTTTGATACAATTTAGGGCTTTCCCGCAATGAGAATTTTAAATTTCCACTGATTATAATATTAACCCTTTCGCATTCATATTGAGTAACATGAATATGAATGGGGAAGGGTCTGGGAAGGGGTTGGCAATGACACAATCGCGGCACTGCCCTGGCATTTTGCAAGAGTGGCTGAGGATAACCACACAAACCTCATTCAGGATGACTGGTGTCAAGGCCAAGTTTCGAACTGGGCACTCCCAAGAACAAGTCGCACGCTTTACTGCTTCGTTGTATTTTAGTGTTGTGTCAGCAGATTTTATTGTACTTTTTTCAAGCTCCCCCTTGCGTCCCCACACTGTAGTTCCTTGGTTGTCTAATTTTCTAGTTATTTATGCGGTGTTTATTTGGATACTGATTTTTGTAATTATAAATAATGATATAATTTGTTAACAGGAGCACTGACTAACTAACTAACTAACTAACTAACTAACTAACTAACTAACTAACTCGAGCAGAGGCCTTCTTGAGAAGCTAACAGTTCCTCAGCTAGTCAAGAAATACCCCGCATTTTATGGAACCCGGAGGTTCATTACCGCATTCACAAGAGCCCGCCACCTGTCCCTATCCTGAACCAGCTCAATCCAGTCCATGCCTCCCAATCCCACTTCTTGGAGAGCCACTTCAATATTATCCTCCCGTCTACACCTGGGTCTCCCAAGTAGGTCGCCTTCCCACAGGTCTCCCCACCAAAATCCTGTATGCACCTGTCTTTTCCCCCATACGTGCTACATGCCCCGCCCATCTCATTCTTCTCGATTTTATTACCCAAATAATATTTAGTGATGAGCACTAAGCTGTACACAATTAACAATATGGAACATGTCTGAATTTTACACAAAATTATATGATTTAGGAACATATTTGTGATTTGTGTAGTTATAATGAGGGCTCTGTATTTAACCAAATGTTATATAAACAAAGGTGTGAATTACGTATGCTTGCAGCATTTAAATCCCACGCCATTATCGCCTATGATAGCACAATTGCATACGCCCGAAAGCAATTTATTTTTCTCTCATTTCGCTTTTATTTATTTCGATGACATTGCGTGTCTCCATGTTTACTGCTGCTGCACAAATCATTCGGTACTTGGGCACACCCCACATACTGTTTAATTAGCCTATTTTTTCTTTCCATAAAAGTAGGCTAGGCGTCTGACCACCAAAGTTTCCGGTTTTCAGCTTTTCAAGAAGTTGATCGATATTTAGGCTCTTTCGTAAAACTGCGAGGAACAACTATTAGATTCATCATGGCTGACAGTCCGTCCGTCTGGCTATCCGCATGGAACAACTCGGCTTCCACGGTAGGGATTTTCATTAAATTTTAAATTTCAAATTTTTTTTTCGAAAACCTGTCGAGAAAATTCAAGTTTTTTTTAAGTGACAAGAATAACGGGTACTTTATATGAAGACCTATGTACATTTATGGTAATATCCCGCTGGATTATTCTTAGAATGAGTAACGTTTCGGACAAAAGTTGTAAAGAAAATCAAAACACAGGTTTTATGTTCCAAAACTTTTTCCGAAAATCGTACCGTTTATGAGATAATGTGGAAAAATATGGTAGAACCGGACAGGCCACAGATGGCAATATAATACGGCGCATGCGCTTTGCTTGCTGGATAATAAAGCTACAGACACGCACCCAAAATATGTAATACTTACTGCTTCACCTCGGCAAGAATGGTTACGCGAACGCGTCTTAATATTGCTTTTATACGTACATTACTTGTATTGTTATGAAGTACGATATTGCATTTATGCCCTGCGAGCCCAGCGGCATCCTGGAGTTCGTAGTTTTATAATATCGATAGTAGCAGTACGACAGACGCACGAAATTCTGAGTTGGGACATATATTCGTATCGCTTAATTTTAGAGGCCCGAGGTTATGCGTGGTAACAAAACTAACAGCTGGTTCTGAGGTACATTTTGTAGGCTATCGAGCAATAAAATGGCGGCTGAATTGAATCTTCCTTATTTTTAGTAGTCGGTTTGGTGTTTATAACCAGTGAACCTTGTGAAATCTGGAATACAAGAAGCCGTAAGCAGACCTACAGATTTTGTATGAAGCATGGTTTTGAGCAAACTTTACAGAAATCGAAGTTTTGTGCAATTGACGCAGTGCCCGGGTCTATTTGTGCAGCAGTTAAATTACCCCTTTAAAGACGAAGCGTATCTGTTTTATATAAGGACTCAGTGCGTACCGCGCTGTAAACACTCTCCACTTCGGTTATAAAAACCAGTCTCTTAATGTTTTATAAGGCAAAAGTTGCTGTTTGTTCTGAGATCCGTACAAAACACATAAACGCAATGTTGGCACCACGTAGAATTTTTTAATGTTAAACCTGGTGGTATGTAAAGTTACCGCTAGGCTTTAAATGGTTAAGTATTCAGATGGCATATCAGTTGGAGTAGCTGAAAGAATAAGGTTACGTGGCGTTATATATATATACATATATATGTATATATATATGAACTATGCTTGTGATTATACCAGTGGAATTCGTCGCCGAGCGATTATTGTCTGTTTGCAGTGCTGAGGCAAAATCTTGTTAGCCACAAATTTACAGATAATGGCGATGTGGAGACAAAAGTGACACTATGGCTGATAACACAGGACATAGACTGATATGAACAGGAAACAGAAAGGAGTGTCCCACAATATGATGAACGGTTCGGTTAGTGCGGGGACTGTGCGCAAAAGTTGCGGTACGAGGGTGCAATTTAAACATGAACTGTTCGTACTATACACGTAGTTGTAAATAAGGAACACAGAGTATGTGCTTTGTAAACTTATTGTGTGTCCTCGGCTCATGTATGAAACCAAGATATTTTAAAGTAAAGACCTTGGAATGTTTTACGTTATTCATAAAGTGCGTCTTCTGGCAATTTTTGCATCAACCAACTCATGCGCTGAATAAAATATATTCGTACGGTATTGTAAAAAAAGGACCACATATTTCAGCACCGAGGTGCCATAATCAGGGGGCTGTTCGATACAAAGTTAGTTACTAATCCCTTCTGTAAAGGCGACGCAATAACCAGGTTGTTGTGTTGGATTTATATTCCTGTGTATCGAACGGCCCGCTGATGATGGCACCTCGGTGTCGAAACATGTAGGGGTTGTATGTAGCCGTGTCAGTTGTTTAAAAACCTCCGACGTTTCGGAGACCCACTCAGTCTCCATCGTCAGGGAGCTGATAGCAGTGTCAGTTGTTTAAAAACCTCCGACGTTTCGGAGACCCACTCAGTCTCCATCCTCAGGGAGCTGATAGCCGTGTCAGTTGTTTAAAAACCTCCGACGTTTCGGAGACCCACTCAGTCTCCATCCTCAGGGAGCTGATAGCCGTGTCAGTTGTTTAAAAACCTCCGACGTTTCGGAGACCCACTCAGTCTCCATCCTCAGGGAGCTGATAGCCGTGTCAGTTGTTTAAAAACCTCCAACGTTTCGGAGACCCACTCAGTCTCCATCCTCAGGGAGCAGGTAGCCGTGTCAGTTGTTTAAAACCTCTGACGTTTCGGAGACCCACTCAGCCTCCATCCTCAGGGAGCAGATAGCCGTGTCAGTTGTTTAAAACCTCCGATGTTTCGGAGACCCACTCAGTCTCCATCCTCAGGGAGCAGTATGGTATGGACAATTTTAAGTTTGCAATAATGTCTTTCGTTGTGCAATTTTTTTGCTGTTTTTTTAACTTTTCGGAGTTAGTGTTTGCGTTTTTTGTTAACTTCTGTGACTGGTTGTCTTATTCATCACGATAATTATGGTTTGTGCTAATATTCTCTCTGCAACGTCTGGTTCGCGTATTTTCTGTAATTCGAACCGCTATTATTAGAACAAAACAGCCAATGATCACAACTTCCTCGTGACGCTTGACTCATCAAGGCCTTAACAGCAGCAGTGACCTCTAAAAACAAAGTAATGACAATTACGTGTCTACTCCCACGTTAATTCCACTAACGTGTATTGTATCTCACATCCTCTACCAGCAGAGAACAGTTAAAATGTGTAAAATCATCATGAAACGGAGTGAATCACGAAATGCACATTGTAGGAGGTGTGACTCCACAGGATGTGATGAATTTGGACCCGATTTTTATGCGCATAACTGGCCTAAGAGAAAACAAACCCCGGCGGAGAAAAACAAGGCCTGCTTCTGCGTGGAGTAAATATGCGACGGTTCCGTCTTTTGCCGCCATGTTGTTGAAGCCTTCTCTCTTCTGTAATGTTGCACGCTGTAGGTTGGTAGTTTGTTGCCGAGGTTTCGAAAGAGAGTGTCGGTCCCATCTTCAGGGGGTCAAGCAGTGTGGTAATTCTTCTTGAACTGCTGGATTTGGGATGATGCTCCGTATAGTCTTACCAGGCTGTTTACCAGTGTTTCTAAGCAATATGATGCATCGACTATCATAGTAGAGAAATAAGTCATTGTGTACCTCCAAAATGTTGAAGAACATTTACGAGAATACACTGTGTGACATCTTAGTAGATATTTACCTTGAAATACTAGTCATATTGGGCATTACGTAGGTTTTGTATATGTACGCGGGGAAGCAATCCCATTACAGGCCTGGACAGGCCCTTAGGATTCCAGGAGGTTGAGACTCCCAGATTTCTAGACAATCGGCACATGATAGTGGCAAGTTTATCAGCCCTACGCAGCGGCAGCCTTTACACTCGAGGATATATTCCTGGTACGCATTTCGGTTAGAAGCTGAGTCGAACCCAGAGCCATATTGCGGCAGGAAGGATTATGTCAATGAAAAATTCCAATGACAACATCGGGAATCGAACCCGCGACCTTCCAGCTTGTAGCACAGTAACATATAGGCCTATGTATAATTTCATTACAATAATTATTTGAACCCGATAGGGTAATTTCAATTAGAATGTTGTAGCTAAATATACTTTTTTCGAACTGCATCAGTTTATATGTTATTTGTAGGTTATTAATTTCTTTGTTTGTTTTTTAACCGATGTTCAGAACTGGCAGAATTTTACGTGTAGCGCTTTGCACGCCTTGATTGTATGCTGATAAATTACCTCCATTTTGTTCCGACATCCACACAATACGTGGAGTTTTGCTTGTAAACCCCTACACTCCCTCGTGGCTTGCTGTATAGATGTCAGCGTTAGATTGTTTAACCCTTTAAAGAGGAAGCGTGTCTGTTTTATATAAGGACTCAGTGCGTACCGCGCTGTAAACACTCTCCACTTCAGTTATAAAAACCAATCTCTTAATGTTTTATAAGGCAAAAGTTGCTGTTTGTTCTGAGATCCGTACAAAACACATGAGGGCAGTGTGAGCATCGTATGAAATTTCTGTATGTTAACCCTTTAAAGACGAAACGTATCTGTTTTATATAAGGACTCAGTGCGTACCGCGCTGTAAACACTCTCCACTTCGGTTATAAAAACCAGTCTCTTAATGCTTTATAAGGCAAAAGTTGCTGTTTGTTCTGAGATCCGTACAAAACACATAAACGCAATGTGGGCACCACGTAGAATTTTTTAATGTTAAACCTGGTGGTATTTAAAGTTACCGCTAGGCTTTAAAAGGTTAATTGAATGATGCTGCACCAGTCAAGGCAGGCAGTTGCAAACACCTTCTATAGACCTAACTCAGAGAACTGTTCTGTCTTGTTGCATTCAATAAGTGTTTAAATTTTAGATTTATATTCCTGTGTGGAAACCCTGCTTACAGATGTAACTTTTTCTTACCAGTTTGGCCTAAGGTAACTTGCTTCTACACAAGTCACACATACACTGGGTAACGAGCGGAATATACGTAGCAATGTACTTGCAAACGAGTAAGACACTGTTGCTAGGGAACTTCATTCTCATACTCAGCCTGCAGATTAACCACAAGTTTATACTTATCTACCACTAACCAGTGGTTAAAGTTGTTACAATTAAATGCAATTTATATTCCAGTCTTCAACGAAGATAGCTGCCTTATCTTAACTATTTACTTTCTCCTTCAGTTTCAGAGGTCACGTGTAAAATATCTGTTAAATTCTCAACCCTCAAGTGTAGTTGACGAACATCTCTATTTCAAAGTAAGCGCGCTATTTATGGGTACGTGAATATTATCCTGTAATGAGATTTGAGGTTATCGCAGTGGGGATTATGGATATTGTTGTCTTCTTAGATGTGACGCTGTCGAAATTTGTAGAATTGCAGTGAGGTTTCAGAGTAACTCGCGGCTTCAGTCGGTAGCGTTTATATTTTGACGGACGTGTTAAAGTTTTCCTTAGATGTCGCTATATTTCTGCTAGAAAGCTCTTTAATTCTGTTGCTTTCTAACTTACTTTAATATTAGTTGATGTGTCAATTCTGAAACACATAATACTTAGATAAATTCTAAAAGGTTTTGACGATGGTGTATAATATTGTGTGGCGATGGGTTTATGGACTTTATCCATCATCCGAAGAGTAAAATATTAAAAATATTAAAAAGTTAAAATCACAACGTTTCGGAAGCTGGCTCTGCTTCCGTCCTCAGGTGGAAAGGGAGGAGAGAAGAACACCTGTTCTGTTGGGCCCCTTAGACAGGGCTAGCCTCCATCATCCCATATGTTTAATATTTTACTCTTCGGACGATGGATAAAGTCCATAAACCCGTCACCACACATAATACTTGTTAACTGAGTAGGTTTATATATCGGTTACGCTGTGGATTTGTATTTTGGAGGTAGCCGGTTCGAATCTCAGCTGCCACACCTGTTGGCCTTCATGAAGCTTTTAGTACAGGGGTGCACAAGCCTTGGCACCCAGGTAGCCGTGAAGAATATTTTATGGTGGCACCTAATATGTGTAGGTCCTCACTATGGAATTTGTCTCATATCACCCTTCTGGCTGCTAGAACTTTTAGGTGGTTCCAGAATTTTTGGAAAATATGTGCGTCCCTGTTTTTTTTTTCAGAATTCTTCCCTACAAATTTCGGAGTAGTGCCTCAATTAGTCCCCGACTGCATCCTTCCAAATCCTTTACAATTTACATTACACCAACCGTTCTACAGTGCCACGCTATTTATACAGTCGTCAGTAGGGTGTTGTGCAAATCGGCGATCTGTTCAAGCTGATTTGGCGACTTGCCTACCGCTTTAGTAAGTTTGTGTTAAAATTAACCGTAAGGAATTATGTCTTTTGCTAACCGTGGACACCCCTGTGTCGTAACTGTGGTTTTTCATGCCTGAGTGGTCACCCACCGCCTAGACTATCTGTTGTCAACTCGTAATTCCAGATTCCAATTCTGATTCAGCCATCCACTTTAAACACAGACACGACTGCTGCTCCGTGTATTACTGCCTTCTCATTTGGATCCCCCCTCAATGCATGTTTGTAACCCTGCCAACTCATCTGGACGTTAACTCATTGTACAGGGTCATTATTTATCCGACAAATATCGTCCGACTCTTCCTGACGGCTCTGTGTCCGGCCCTCAGCCAACGGCCCAGACGCGATGCGAATTATCGACGATGAGTGACAATCAGCATGTGTAAAATAAATAAGGACCCTGTATACGCGTTCTGTGTTTATAGCACATCGATATGCAGCAGTGTGGCCTTGTGGGTAGCAATCCGTCATATTCGTAAGGTCCCGGTTTTAGATATTTTTTTCTGAGACCGGACAATTTTTACGTGATTTCCGTGGGTACCTCCAGGCTTCGGTCTACATCCTTTGCAATCCAATATTTACCTATTCTCCTATAATTTGATGCTATACAATCTTAGAAATTGCGTCATTAAGCAAACCAAAAGGAGACTGTTACATCTGCCTGTAATATTGCATACAAGTACTATGGATATATACATATATATATAATATATATAATGGGTGGTGCAAAAGTCACTTGCGACAAGAGACAGATGCTAAACATACAGCGTCAAGTGACTTTGCGTTACCGACATATGTATAAATTGTACCATTATTTTACATTTTACATGAGTATACGTTCATGTATTTGTTACTGATAAATTGTGAAATATTTTATTGAACGGAATATTATATACTTCTATATCAACTGAATATTCCAATTAAATTACCCAATCAGGTACCTTTGTAGGCTTGAACTAGGTAACCTTATAGAGTAACTGATACTGACTGTTTAAGTAACTAGTTGCAGTCGTAAATGTTCTTACTACATGTTTATAAATAAATTTTTCAATCGATAAATGTAATTCGTAGATATTCTCGAAAATGCATCTATGACACTTCGAAATGGTTACGTATTTTTAGAGATGTATTTTCCCCATTACCACATTACTCTTTCTTACGAAGTACTGCATTCTCTTTTATTTATGTCTAGTTACAAATATTCAGTAACAACTCATTTGTACATCGACATTTCAGGTAGAAAAACATTGACTGGACGGTGTAGTTTCCTGTTATTTTGGCCTGTATTTATAGCAGTATGTTTGTTATATTCCGTGGCAGATTGAATGCGTTGGGGTCATATACTGCTGACCTCCTCTAATATCGCCGCCTCTCTCCGTACTAAACAAAGCGACATAAATAATTTTCAGTCATTTATTACTCTAGAGATAATTATACTAGTGTTGCTAGGCAACAGAGTTCGCTGCGATCGTGGAACTCAATCCGAAAACGACCCAAGTTTACAACCCGCTTGGTGAAGATGAAATAAATACGTAGGTGCTGTAAATTGGGGTTAATTCTACAAGCTTGTTTTGCGTGCGTCAATTAGCAAACGTATCAATTGATTTCAGGGAATTTTAGTACCTCTGTGTTTCTAATATTCTCGGAGACGTTTATCTGTTGGCATGTTTTTTATGTAATTGGCCCTTTAAAGACGAAGCGTATCTGTTTTGTATATAAGGACCCAGTTCGTACCGCGCTGTAAACACTCTCCACTTCGGTTATAAAAACCAATCTCTTAATGTTTTATAAGGCAAAAGTTGCTGTTTGTTCTGAGATCCGTACAAAACACATAAACGCAATGTGGGCACCACGTAGAATTTTTTAATGTTAAACCTGGTGGTACGTAAAGTTACCGCTAGGTTTTAAAAGGTTACTTTTTTGTATACTTCAAATGCAGTTCCATTTTAGGCGCGTTCGCGTACTCGCGGAAAGCGCCTATTAGCTTCTTCACGTCCTTCTGTCCGTCCGTCTCTCTGTCCGCATGTATTAGCTCGGCTCCCGCTGGAAGGATTTTTCTTGAAATTTAATACTGGAGATTTCCATTAGAATGAGTCGAGAAAATCCAAATTTGGTTACAATCGGACGAAAGTGTAGGGCAGTTTACTCGAAGAACTGTTTGCAGTTTATTTTTGCCGGCAACGTAAAATCTCCTTAGAAGTGCTCTTTTCTAGTGAAGGGGGAATCAGGTGTAAACATAACGCGAGCACGCTACAGTGTGACGTTATACTAACTTGCCTACCTTGTTAATTTTCTTAGAGTTTATTTAGCGACGTTGTTAGTAGCTCAGACTAAACAGCGTGGAATGAATGAATGAATGAATGAATGAATGAATGAATGACAGTGAATAATGAATTGGAAAGGGTGGCGAAGGAAACGGCCATATCCTGATGTGAAATATAATGCCGGGACTTCCTTGAAGGAACTTGAGAAAATCACGAACGACCTCAGTGAGGATAGCCGGTCGTCTTTTAAGGATTTGAACTTCTGACATTGTACACACACACACACACACACACACACACACACACACACACACACACACACACACACACAATACATACATATATACATAGAGTCTTGTAAAGGCTAATTTGTCCCTATCCACGCCATGAAGGCATGCAGGGGGAAGAGAGGTTAATCTCCACTCATTCTTAATCTCGGCACTAGATAAATGTGAGTGGCCAACATACACGCCCTGACCGCCTAATGGCTGGGAATACAACCAGGTATCCGTTGAATCGGAGGCTGGGTGAGCCACAGAGCCGGTCTGGACTGTTCGGAGCAGAGCAAAATCTCTCGCCCCTGCCGGGATTGGAGCCCCGGATTGTCCAGCCTGTCGCCTAGTCGCGCCGACTACGCTATCCCGGCTCCTATATACAGAGTTTTGTAGGAGAAACGTGACGTAAAGGAGCCATTTGGAAGATCTGGGCGTAGATGGATTGGATAATATTTCATGTATCTTCAAGAGACAGGATGAAGGTGCAAGGAGTGGACTGATGTGGCTGTGTACACGGAGAGGTGGTGGGGTTTTTGTGAACACAATAATGAATATTCGGGTTACATGAAACGCGGCGAATATACTGAGTGGCAGGGGACATAGGGTTATATCTTATTTTAGTCTTTAACAGATTTTACTCTAAAAATATTGGACTTAACAAAACTGTGAAATAAACTCTCTGATTTAAAGGCTTCCATTGAAACCAATAATAATTGAAACGTCCAGTGTGAGAAGTACTTTTCCGAGACCCGATAGTTCAGAAGACGTTGTATGAGAAACTGGAAGCTGGTAAAGAAGCGACGTGTGCAGGCACGAAGCCAACACAGCTATAAATTAACAGCCACGTTCGTTTGTATTCAGACCGCGTCCCACGGCACACTGATGGAACAATTGGAAGGGGTGTGTGTGCTGTGTAACACACAAAGCCTCTCTAATCTCGTAAAGCTTAAAGTGGAACAATCGTCTGAATAGATTTAATCGTGGTTTTTTATTGGTTCCTTGTAACTAATGCAAAGAAAGAACAATAAAATAGGTCAGCAATTCTTCCTACATCCGTCACCATAATTTCCAGTCGGTAAATGTGGCAGTGGTGAAGTGTGACCCATTTCCATGTTTTAAACATTTTGTTACGTATTTTGGTCAGCATTTATATTTTATCAGTATAACTGCAAATCTGTCAACATGATTAGGGAATACTATGTCCTTTGTCCGATATATTAACCAACTCCAACACAATGTACAGAATAATTATTTAAATTTAAGATTTGAAAATTAAAATTTCATTAGGCGGGGTCCAACATGTTTCGATGGGCAGCCAATCATCATCAGGGACACAAGACATACCAGAAAAAGGAAGGAAAAACATTATGGCGGGCTATCATAATTAGGTTAAAGGTTACGTCACTGTCGATATATAAAAATGTTAAAACTGTGTTATTGAAGTCTAAGACACCGCTCGTGTCTTAGACTTTAATATGTGTAATTTTGGACTTAATTATGATAGCTCGTCATAATGTTTTTCCTTCTTTTTCTGGTAGGTCTTGTGCCCCTGGTGATGATGGGTCGCCCATCGAAACATGTTGGACCCAGCCTAATGAAATTTTAAGTTTCAAATCTTAAATTGAAATAAATCTGGTGTACTTTGTGTTGGGGCTGGTTAATATATCGGACATTGAATTACCAGCACGGTATGGAAAGTATTAAAATTCTTTCCTTTGTTAACCACCTCCCTGAAGATGGCCATTGTAGGTCGAAACATGTAGGAACATCATATATTTATAAAACTGTTTTCGTGTTATCGTTGTGCAGGTGTTGGAATAAAGTGAAGAGTGAATTTTTATCTGATGCATGCAAGGAAGACGAATTGTGTAGTTGTGAGAAATGTTGGCATAACTGACCGCTAAATAATAAATAATTTATTTACAGTTCTTGCCAGATTCTGCATATAAATTGGGGATCAGAAAGAACGATTGGCTTTATAATTTTTTCGAGAAATTTTTGACTTAAGTGAACAAAATATCAGAAAGTTTACTTAATGAACAGAGTTTGGTTGCGGTCTTTCCGCTAATGTTTTTTAGTGTCTTCGTCAGCTGACGTCCTATTCCAGGGCTTTAATATTTAAAAACCGTGTCACTTAAAAACAAAGTAGCTGTGTGATACACTTTTTTGGATACATTACTCGATATAATGACTAGGACACGGACTGGAAGGTCGAGGAATGGGGGTTCGGTTCCCAATAGGGGCAAGAAATTTTCTCCTATTCAAGACACTCAGACCGACCCCGGGTTTCAGTCAGTAACCTTACGATGAGGTACAGGGCGTTCCTTCTTTGCGAGTTAAATAACGAGAACGTGAAGCTTATCATCCTCTCCTCGTGCCGACGTTACAAACGCCTGAAACTAAACCTCCAGTACTCTGTATAAATACATGGAAAGGTGCTTAATTAAGCAAAGATCAATTCTTACCTTTTGTATATAATATGTGGAGGCTGGTACGGAAAGAATAAGAAAGGTCAAGCATGTACTCGCTGTTAATTATCAACTTGGTGTATTGTTTTATTTTATAAAGAAGTTAGTTACAACATAACAATATGCAACCAAGTAATACAGTCTATATAATTACTTATACGCTACATGTCTTTTATATAATATTTTGAAAATAATCGTCACACTTTTTGTTTCTTTTTCACAATAAATATTGCATATACGAGATTGCTTGATACACTTCCTCTGAGCTGGAGCAAGAATAAATGGAAAAATCACAGCATAATATACGACTAATTAGCCTCAGCCTGCTTCTGTTACAGAGAGAAGGGGGAGTTTGTCTTGAATGGTTGCAGTCTTGACTAAAAACCTGTTTTTTTGTGCAAGTAATGTCCATATAATTCAGTGAAGTTGCTTTTTCAAGTGGAATCGTCTTTTGACCTTGTAAGGAGAACAGAATAGTTGAAGAGAATTAATGAAACTTTCCAAAACGAAACATGTGCATTCACGTTTATAATTTGTGTGTGTTCACATATGTACGACATTTATAAATGTCGTTTGTGTTATGGTGGTTATTACTTGTAACTTAAATTTGTTGAACTGTATCCTATATAGAAGTATTTATTTGCGACAGCGTGAATGTAAAACAAAAGAGATATATATTTTCTAACATCTACTTCAAAGTGCCCTCATGTGCCCAAACAACCAACCAAAATTTGCCGTCCGTAATTAAATAAGGCTGGGATAAACGGGTTTATGTATTAATCATGACGTGGAACATTGTTAATGAAACACCACGTATAAATTAAATTTCACGAACCACACTTTCTCCTGATATAATATCTGACAGTACTTAAGACAAAGAAATATATATCGCAGAGTGAAAGCACAGGAAGACGCAATGTAATAGAAAAATATCACGAGACACACGAGGAAAATGGTAACGTCGCTATGTTGTTATATTAAGTGTGTTTTATCGCAGTAGTAAAAATGATAAATTTTTGTAACAGTAACATATTATAAATTACACTATATACACTAAACTGAAAGTTTTGTATTCGTGTAGTCTTTGTGTATGTTGATAATTTTCTTACAAAGTGCTTAATTATAATTTTGAATTTAAGTTATTGGTATTCAGAGAAAAATTTTACTTAGGTCTGTAACTTTGCAACATTATTCCTAAAATGTTTTTTTTGGTGTACGACACAAAATCTAATGTAATTTTGATAAAATTATTTCTTATCATCCCCAGCAACACAATAATAGAGCTAAATTAAAAGTACGAAACAATTTTCTTCAAGAAGAGAATAATTAGATTTATTATGCTATTTTGTTGTACAATATTACGTATTAAATTCAGACGTCGTAGGTCTTGATACTTAACATACTCCATAAAGAATTTCAGTAGGCCTTGGTATGTTATATTGTTTATTGCTCTACGAAGAAAGGCGGTAATAAAGTTGTAATGCGATTTTAAATTTGTGTTACGCGCTAATGTGTTGCCTCATGTATATTTTATTGTGATAAATATATATTTTGCTAGTCAAATATAAATAGTAAAAAGGTCAGTTGACCGATGTTATGACTGCAAAAAATAAAGCAAATTTTATGTGCTTTAAACGTGTTACTTTATTCAAGTTGTGTTTTGTAACATGTTTATGGCTGCATATTCTGATTGTTATTTAGGACAAACCCTCCCTTCGAACTTCTGAAGTGCTGAACTCTTTAGTTAAGTTTTATAAAATACAAGAATTATTGCTAATTTGAATCAATTAATAAAACACGAAAAATATACATTGTTAAAAATATTTCGATACATTGTATTTTTAATCCATATACAAATTATCATTTCATATAATCACACCATTGAAGAACGCCAACGCAATAATGTGATCATATCCCTTAATTATTAATTTGTTCTACACAAATTTAAGTTATCGACACAGTGACGTAACGTCTAGGCCCTAACACACGGTTTTATATTTTACAAAAATTGCGGTCATTTTACTTTCTGTCCAGGATAGTTTTTATAATCAGTGCATGAGTAATCAATACGTCAGTCTTCTTCGTAACGTTTGAGTGAGAGAATGTAGAAAACTGTCGATGTTAAAATCAAGAATAGTAAGTAGATGGTAGAAATTATGTATAATAGTTTTTCAATGTAAAATGTTAATCCATGTACATAGCGTATTTTCACGTATTAAAAATTCTGTTACGGTCATTACTACTTGAAGTAGTAACACATATTGAGAGTTAAACAATTTTCGTAGCAAAGATAGAACTTATTTTATACATTACAAACATAAGTACGTATAGTTATTCAGTATGTCCAATAATTTGTTATAATGTGATGTGCTAGTTTCAAGTACTCTAAATGTGCTACCATCCCTTTCCATGTAAATACTTACAACTTAAATTTTATAAACAAAACTATGGTAATGATTCCGTCATGAGATGCGTCCGGCGCCCCGTTCGCAGTAATATTTAGAAGTAAAAGTTAAAACAACGACATATTTAGTGATCATTTCGCAGCACTCAACCAAAACGTGGACAGTGATGTTCCTTACGTGTTTATATTACAGTGTCACACTGAATATTTCTACATGTTTCGATCAACAAGGGATCACCATCGGGGAACCACGCCAAAGCAACTGACATAAAACAAGATTTGCCACTTTCATACACAGTTGACATTGTTGAGTTTTGCAAATTTGTTATCAACAATGCACGGAATGACGAATATAAAATATTTAGGGATGTTGACAATTTTTGTATTGCATTTGAATTTACTTTTCAGATGTTAATTTTGTTTCTTTTTAATAAACATTAATTTCAATGCGTATTCCGCAAATAAACAAAACCATTATAATTAATTCAAAATATCTGGCTATTATTTGCGTGCGTAAATTGGAATTATTTAGCATTAGCAACAAAAATACAAAGTGAAGATAAATCCTGTAACCATAAGGTGGAGTCATGTACAAACCGTTACAAGTACAAACTGATTACACGCAAGAAGCTGAGAATGTATTCTCTTTATTCTTTATTTTATTTTAATAGATGCGTAATTGTACTCGAATTGAAAGTGTCCGCCCATCCGGTCTGTCCATGAAATCATTTTGTATGTTTGCTATAAGGTAAGACACTGCATTTTCAGTCTCAGAACCTGCAACGTACTTTGCCTTCATCCGTTGACTAAAGGTATATATGTTTATTTGATGTAAGACAAAATTCTGATACATTGTCACATGTACTAAATATTTTAATCAATTTATGGTAAAAATTCTAGAGTGTATATTTCGATCATTAGTGTTAATTAAATAGAACAATTTTTTCGTAAATGAGGATTGAAAATAAGTAACAAAACGTCAAAATGTTTATTTAGCCCATGATGTGTTTGATAATGTATTGATTGACCCTAGACTATAAAAATTTAAAACCTAATATTACTAGACGTTGTTCAATAACCAAATAAAGTTTACTGTTTTGTGTTCTGTATATATTTTCGGTCTGGCAATGACATTATAAGACTCAGTATCTTTCTAGTTTACCGCACATCGGTTACTCAGATGTGATACTCGGATTAGATAACAGGCTTATCACATACAAATAAATATTCGTAGGCCGAAAGGACCATAACTTGATAAGATTCAAGAATCTTAACGCCAACTCTTCTAAACTGAATTCCATTACCCCACCTTCTGGTTTACTGCCATGACAGCCTCATTTTGTAAATCGTGATTTCAAAATATTCTGATAAATGATCACATAATAATAATTAAAAAGTAGCTCCATCGAAACTTAACCTCTGAGGCACATTACCCACTTCATGGAAATACGCAGGGTAGGTTCAGTTGCTGGAAAATGCTTGTTTGGAAGATTTTCAATGCCTAATAAGATTAGAATTGAATTTAATCTGGAATATAGCTTTATAAAAGCGAAATTTCTTACAAAAAACTGTATTTGGCAGTGCACTGGTAGCAGTCTAATAACCATAAATCTTTAAGTACTTATAAACAATAAGAACATCAGTGAATGTGTTGGAAAAAATTTACCGCTGTGTCAGGCCTATGCATGTTTTGCATGTCATTATTGCACGATTTAGGTATAAATATATATAATACATTATTCACAAATTCGTTCTTCATTTGGCTTCATATTGCGTTAATTTTAAGAATTCATTTTATTGTTCATTATCAATTATGCAATACGCTCAGTGACGAATACATCAGTAATTATTATTTCACGCAGCATTTCTGCTACAAACTCTGTATTTCTTTTTCCTCATTTATCTCTCGAAATAGTACGGGCTGTTACTTTACACCGCTATTCAGAATATTTAATAATAATTAATATTGGCCTTTTATAACAAAAAAATGTACCTGAAACTATGAAGAGCACGTACAGGTATGGGGGTAGCATGAGGAAGGAAAACTGCTATTTTATTACTATAAGAATTATATAATGAGACACTTCTCTATTTCACATTCACACTCTAACAAAACGGAATATGTCAAAATGTTTCGCAATTTTTTATTAAATTATTTTTTTTGCTTAGTCTGTCCAACTATGACTACAATTGCACGAGTCTTACTATACTAATACTACTGTACGGAGTTAAAAGCAAATTAACAAACCTGAAAATCTCTATTCTCTTATATAGACATATTTAATTGTTTACTTATAATAGGAAGTGTAAGTTTGTTACATAAGATTGGGTGTTATAGAAGTGTGTATAACTCTATAAAATGTAGAACAAGCTCTCAGTTATCCACTCTAATGGCAGGAAGAACCGGCACGGACAATTACAAAATCAGATCTCTTCGGAAATAACATAAACACTTTTGCTATTATTTTGTAAATAATACTTCCCAATATCATGAAAACATTTGAAGGCTTAAGATGTTAGAAAATCTATGGAGTCCATAATGCCTATGATTTTTTCCTTCGTGTTATAAATATTGACTTTTCTACAAGCAAAGCGAATAATTGAGAGCCTACTACACAAATAAAAATTTAAGAAATATAATTCCTCAATTTACAAACAAATTATTTGTATGCTCTTCATTTTTGTTCACAGAGATTGAGCACACCTTCAATTTCACCGATTCTTCGTATCAATTTATCTGTTGAAGTGCTAATATAGTCCACAAATTTGTTACAGTTACTTTAAACTTCAATATCAGATTGTAAATTTGTAATGATGATAGAGTCCTTGATGTCTTAATTTAAATAATCGCCCAGGGCTCTTTCATATTGGTTTCTTAGTAGTAATATTAACTGTAAGATTAAGGATTGTACCACATAATACCCTTACATTATAAAGATTTTTCTTTCATAAAAATCTTTCCTTCAAAATCCACACTTTCGTATTCACTGGACTCTGATGTCAGTGATATACATCCCACTTTGAAACTGTGCACATGAAGCATTGTAAAGAATCCAACATATACAAAAGGTCATCCTGTTGTGTAGTTTAAACAATATCCTTTGAACGTGAATGTTCAAAATCCATTGACTTGTTTTGTGTATTATTTATTATATATATGTATATATCACACGTTATTCGTCTTACACGTAAACAATATGTGTTGGTTTGTGCTGTTCACCGTTCACATAGTACTGATTCTTGTATCTGCCAAGAGCTGCATTATCTGTAACACCTTTGTTAATATGGTCCCAATTAGCTAACTTGTGCTCATGGTACGGCATGTCATTTACCATCAGGTCCTTCGTTTTCAGCATGAAATCATCCAAGCCATCCATATTATCCTTTTTCGGCATCAACATAAGCACAGCGCCATTCTGATGGTGATGAAGATGATTTGGCAACTCTGTGAGTGTGTCAGGTTTCTTGCAAAATTTGTCACTTCCAAAAAACAGCAAGAAACCACACGTTACTGCAAACAGGGAGAACACGACAACGGTAACAATGATGACAGCTAACCACGAAACGTCACAACGCACTTCTTTCTCAGGCACCTCAACCAGTAACAGATTTTTGACAACTTCTGGGCCTTCACATCGTATATCTTCAATGTCCAACCGAAGAATTTTATTCGGTACCTTTTTTAGTGATGCTGAAGGCGTCGGTGAGGGGTCTGTAGACTGAGATAGTAGTGTCACGTTGGTTTCTTCCATGTCATATTGTTTTCTTGCCAACGTCCATAGCCAAAGCATAGAGCAGTTACAATGCAATGGGTTACCTGCCAGGTAAAGATTTTCCATCTGATCCAGAGGGAAATGAGAGGCATCCAGAAGCGTGAAAGAGTTACCACGGACGGAGATGTCAACAAGAAGTGGGTTACCATGGAAAAGTCTTGTGGGAAGATTGGTGAGTCCCATGTTGTAATCCATGAAGACGCTTTGGAGTTTAATGTTGTCAACAAAAGCTCTCACGTCGACCTGTTCAAGCCTGGGAAGTCTGCACAGTCTTAAACGCCGGAGTTCAAAGAGACTTTGGAAAGCTATTGGCCCTATGGCGGTGAACTGGTTCCCACTGAGGTCTAGTTCTTCGAGACTTGTCAGTTTTGACAGAGGTTGTTTTGGAACTGTACTTAAGTTATTGTAACTTATGTCCAAGTATTCCAATGATAGGAGACCATCAAAAGCTGCATTATGAATGTAAGATATTACGTTCGAAGAAAGAGAAAGAAATTTTAAATCTCGTAAATTTGGTATGGCGTCACCTGAAATACTTTCCATAAGATTATCTCCCAGGTTTAAAGTTTTCAGAGACGCCAATCGTCCTACAGCACCCGTTGGTACGTCAAGTAATTGGTTGTCTGAGAGATCGAGCACTTTGAGGTTAATTAACGGATCGAAGACACCTTCACCAATTGTTATTATCTTATTGCTACGCAGATGCATTTCCCACAAGTTCGGTGAATCTTCCCATACCCCACCTTCCAGAGACTCAATAAGGTTTCTACTTAGGTCCAGTACTCTCAGTGACCTTAATCCACTGAACGTGAATTTGCTAAGGTTCGCGATCTGATTCCCACTAGCATTAAGGCTCACCAGTTTCTCTTGAAGTTCAAAGTTTTTAGAACCCAGTGATGAGATTCGATTACGCGACACATCCAGTGAACGCAGGTTTGAATAGAAGGCAAGTGTGAAGTGGACGTCACCGATACGGTTGTCTCTTAAGCTGATGGTTTTCACGTTTGGATTCAGTTGGATTGGCACAACTTCAAGACCTGCGTCTTCACACGACGCTCTCAGCGTCTCGTCGTTACAAGTGCATCGAGACGGACAGAGGGCGTCGGTCTTTCCTAGGAGAGCCAAAAGCAGCATAACTTTCAACAGGGTTATTGTGTTTGTTGAAATCATTCCGTGTTGTTTCGACGCAAACAGTGGCACTCGGTGCACTTCTGCATGATGTTGAAAAGTGAATGCCGAAAGATACTTCCAAAATGTTGTTGATATCTTGCTTGTAATTTTGGGGGTCATTATTTTTTTCTGTGTTTTTGAAGACCATTGTGAAATATTTGGATTCTTTATTATCGCCGTCCGCCATGTCGGGTTTATGCTGTCATTTGCAGCAAGTGCCAGACTGCCAGCCGTTGTTATTGGCTGCTCATTCTCCATACCACCAAGTAGCATTCATGGGACCTGCGAACAGAATTAGCAGTAATTAGAACAGTTTAACACAATCATATTTATAGGAAAGGAACAGAAAAGTGAAAGAAAATTTGTATCTATTTTCATGAATGTAGCTAGTGACCTCAAAGTAAAATCACCGATTTGTGGTGGGCTGCACAAATACTGTTTGTGTATGAATATTTTGTTTTATGTGAACTAATGTCGTCGCCGGTAAAAAGACGCCAGTTATATCATTGTCACCTAAGGTTATCGTTTTATTATCATGTTCTTAAACTAGGTCACTAAACATGACGATACCAGCAAAAACGCTGCCCCAGTCTGCTGCTTCCAGTGTAACAGATCGCCACACGGATAATTACCAGCAGATCCACATACACAGCAGGCCGAGTATCATTATGTAATTGTTTTATACAGTAACATCTCATGTTCTGCCTGATGATGGGCCGACAGGGGCCGAAACATGTAGAAGTGGAGTGTTTTTAAATATATTATTATGAGCCTGTGATACTTAGTGCATTGGTTGGATAATATTAAAAATCGAATTATAATGCACGGTATGGAAAATTTAAAACAGAGTAATAAGTTTTAGGATGCCATAAGTTGTGGGGAATGTCTTGACTAGCTGAGGAACTGTTAGCTTCTTACGAAGAATTCTGTTACATGGATTTAGTTAGGTAGTTGGTTGGTTGGTTGGTTGGTTGGTTGGTTGGTTGGTCGGTTGGTTGGTTGGTTGGTTGGTTGGTTGGTTGGTTGGTTAGTTACTTAGTCAGTCAGTCAGTCAGTTAGTTAGTTAGTTAGTTAGTTAGTTAGTTAGTTATCCTATCTGCTTGTCGCCCTATATCTGGCAGAGCCAGTCGCAAAGTCTTGTCCATGCAGAACTAATTCCTGCTGCCGCTGACTCTCCTTTGCTGTGATCAGTGGTCTGGTCAGACCGGAAGCAGTAGTTTCGACCTACAAAGAGAAATCCGACGCTGTGTTCTAATTGAAAGCCTACCAGGGTTATGATGAGGGAAATTAAAGCATCCAATCCCACCGTGGTGTAAGGGAGTTGAGCGCACAGGAAGGTAATTAAATAAAAGCCGTCTTAAAGGAGTAGAAGAAAAAAAAATGGGTTGCAGAAACAGAGGACTTGGGTTTAAAAGAAATATGGAGCCTAATGAAAGGGACAGATAATGAAAGGAAAACTAATGAAAAGGAATTAATTGGCTTAAAAAACCTGGACGAAGGAGCTGCACAGTTGTAATACGACTGAGCTACAAGTATGGGAGTGGACTGCATTGGAACATATAACTATGGGTTACGGCTTCAGTCCAATTACTCTGAGACGTCACACTTCATCCAGCCAGCCAACATTAGCCATTTAATCATTAATGGGAAGTTTCAGTCGGGTTCCAACTCTGTTATATCCGTGGGGAATGCAACCTTCACCCATTGATTTCCTGACTCATCTTACCACAGGGGAGTCCTACTTCAAAGTTCCCTTAGTAATGTGCCAGGACAGCGTGTTCCTACCGTACATTATGCTTCAGTCGATTTCAGAAGAAGAGGACAGAGCGTTTCTGGAGACGTAGCCTCTGGGTTTTTCCACAGACCGAAGGCTCGTTATCCTGTTGACAAGATTTCTCCATTCGTGGCTATCCAGAGAAACTAGAACCTTTTCGTATCTGCGTATCCTGTTTGTATGAAATCTGGCTTTGTTGCAACTTTCGTTCAAAAATCACAGATAATACGTAGAGTGGAACTCCGTTATAACGTCATAAAGGGAGTGAAAATTTGTGTCGTTATAAACAAGTGTCATTATAACCGAGGTGTATATGTTATGGTTAACGGTGAGGAATTAACCCTTTAAAGACGAAGCGTATCTGTTTTATATAAGGACTCAGTGCGTACCGCGCTGTAAACACTCTCCACTTCGGTTATAAAAACCAATCTCTTAATGTTTTATAAGGCAAAAGTTGCTGTTTGTTCTGAGATCCGTAGAAAACACATAAACGCAATGTGGGCACCACGTAGAATTTTTTAACCCTTTAAGACGAAGCGTATCTGTTCTATATAAGGACTCAGTGCGTACCGCGCTGTAAACACTCTCCACTTCGGTTATAAAAACCAATCTCTTAATGTTTTATAAGGCAAAAGTTGCTGTTTGTTCTGAGATCCGTACAAAACACATAAACGCAATGTGGGCACCACGTAGAATTTTTTAATGTTAAACCTGGTGGTACGTAAAGTTACCGCTAGGCTTTAAAAGGTTAATTGTTACCACAGAATATGGGGATTTATAAACGAGGTGTCGCATAAACCGATGTCGTTATAAGCAGGTTGTACTACATGTTTATCATAATATTATACGGACAGTGTGTGATTTAGAATTTCTTGGTTTAGGGGAGTAGTTTTTATAGTCTTTCAGCGTTTTGACTTCCACTGCAGCTACAGTCTTCAGGGTGAATATGTCAACCAACCTAGACCTAGCTAAGAGCGGAGACTTGCACGGAAAAGGAAGTCGACTTCCCATGACATATCAAATCAACCCTGATTACGTAACGAATAGCTGGAGTATGCCAACAACGCCCCGTGTATTTTGACGGCAAGCAAGATTAAAGTTTCTGAAAGATGTGATTTTGCTACACCAGGACTGTGTCGCTGCTCATTATCTCGCAGTTAGCTCTTTGCGAAGAAGAACGTCGGGTAGATGGTTTTTTTTCTGGGAGTCGAACCCAGAAGGCTTTGGCTGAAAGATAAGGAGAGATCACTTGTTCTGTCATCCCCCATGATGCGGGGAAAGTGGGTCTTGCCACATGGGTAACTATACCCTATAAAAATGTCTTGTAACAGGAAAATCAAAGAAAACCTCAGGGCACCTCTTCAGTGTCAGGAATGACCTGGTATTTCAACTTGGCCGCCTTTGCTATGGCAAGGCTGTACTGGTCTGTCGAGCGATAGTGGCTTTTCGTTACTAAGAAAGGCCACTGATTTAACCTTTTAAAGCCTAGCGGTAACTTTACGTACCACCAGGTTTAATATTAAAAAATTCTACGTGGTGCCCACATTGCGTTTATGTGTTTTGTACGGATCTCAGAACAAACAGCAACTTTTGCCTTATAAAACATTAAGAGACTGGTTTTTATAACCGAAGTGGAGAGTGTTTACAGCGCGGTACGCGCTGAGACCTTATATAAAACAGATACGCTTCGTCTTTAAGAGACTGGTTTTTATAACCGAAGTGTAGAGTGTTTACACCGCGGTACGCACTGAGTCCTTATATAAAACAGATACGCTTCGTCTTTAAAGGGTTAAGAGACTGGTTTTTATAACCGAAGTGGAGAGTGTTTACAGCGCGGTACGCACTGAGTCCTTATATAAAACAGATACGCTTCGTCTTTAAAGGGTTAATATAGCACGTGGTCAGCACAGTCACCTTCCAGGTTGAAATCTGCATTTTCTGGGACATTACGTAGTGTAGAGTGGTAATACTTTACGGACGTTTCGGGACAGCTTATTTCTCCCATCTTCAAGGTTAAAGAATTCTTGGACTTCTTGATCCTTCAGTATGGAGCTGACAGTTTGTCCCGAAACGTCCGTAAGGGATTACCACTCTACGCTACGTAATATCCCAGAAAGCGCGTATCTCATCAACATCGCGGCGGAAGCATGAAATCACATTCCATGTTTCCAGAATGATGGGTCACAAACATCACGTGTCCGATGTATATAAACATCTTATTATGGCAAAGTGACGACCTCATTGTACACTGAAAATTCGGAATAACCTCAACCCACGCCACAGCTTAACCTTGACAGTCGAATCCAAACATTACGTTCTTATAGCAAAAATCAAAAGTGGAAAAAAATATTATGTAAACAACATTATATAGCAGATAAAACGAATTTCTCATATGAACAAGTTAATCATCAACAAATTGCACAAATTCCTGAATACGAAAGCACCCGTACATGTTTCGCCTACTGTCCGTAGCCATCTTCAGAGAGTATCACACTTAAAGGTGTATACAACTTTGTCTGTTGCAAATGTTAAAATATATAACGCCAATATGTTATTACACCACCAATATATAGTGTCACATTGGAATTATGTTAAAATTATTGTGATACAAGACAGTTATTAAAGTCTTCTGCATTCGTACTTCTTGAAATTGTGAAAGCTGTTCGAGTTTAATAGAGTTTTAAATGTGGAAATTTAGACTAAATTATATTAACCTTTTAAAGCCTAGCGGTAACTTTACGTACGACCAGGTATAACATTAAAAAATTCTACGAGGTGCCCACATTGCGTTTATGTGTTTTGTACGGATCTCAGAACAAACAGCAACTTTTGCCTTATAAAACATTAAGAGACTGGTTTTTATAACCGAAGTGGAGAGTGTTTACAGCGCGGTACGCACTGAGTCCTTATATAAAACAGATACGCTTCTTCTTTAAAGGGTCAAATTGCTATTCTAGAATCATATAACATGATGAATAGATACATGCCCTGTAGTCACTGCGTGTCTAATAATGCTGTATTCGTCTTTAAGTATTGATACTGCCTAAAGACGGCTGAAAATAGTGGCCGAAATATGTAGAAGTGCTTTTGTATTCAGAAATTAGTGCAATTTGTTGGTGATAAAACTTGTTTATATGTTTAAATTTCATGGAACATGTAAAATATTAAGTTGGAATTTCTTCTCTTTTACTGTAAGGCTTCTTGATTCTTGGATCATACTGTACTCTCAAGGGAGTGTTGTTCAGCTAGGGGCTCTTTAGAAAAGTTTTTTTTTTCCGCTGATATACCACCAAATTACGCAAAAAAAACAGCGAGGAAAGGAGAAAAGCAGTAAGTAGCCTATACAGGTTCTTAAATAAGTTCTCTCCCCACATTAAGTCATAACTTTGTCCTCTGATCTCAAGAGAAAATTAGATCCGTGATAGTTAGCGATTTCACTTCCATTTTCGTCAACCCCCTTCGCTCTTTTCTTCCGCAGTCTCCTTTCCGAACTTTTTCCTCTTTTACTTTTTGTCGACTTTCTCTTTCACATCAACTCTTGCCTACCGCACAAGAAAATGGAAAATCTATAAGTCAGCATAAGAAACGTTTTAAAGTATAGAAGATTCATAAGCAAAAATCTGACCACAATTTTAAGTAGCAGAGTAACGAAAGAATCTATGAATTCGTTGGAAGTTTGTAGTCTGGCGCTGGAATTTATGGAGCTGGTCTGGCACTTGCCCTAAAGTGACGCTGATTCTTTGGTACTGCGGGTATAGGTGGTGATTACGACATGATTGTCACATTCTTACCGGAACTGACACCATGTAATATAGTATATATGCAGCCTTACGACGTTTCGGATAATGTTGCTCACTTCTTCAGGGTAAGATATGGAGGGATAAACGTGTGCCAAAAACTGTTACTTTCAATCAGGCAATTACATATTTCTCAACTGTGTGCTACACGTCCCGTGCGCCTTGGTAAAATCCGTGTACTGCATCGTGGGGTGTACTACAGTCGAACCCGGCTATAACGACCTCGGTTTATGCGACACCTCGCTTATAGCGTCAGATATTCTGTGGTACTGACTAATTAGTCGCTGTTGACCATAACGTTATACTCCTCGGTTATAACGACACTCGTTTATAACGACACAAAATATTCAGTCCTTTTCATGACGTTATAACCGAGTTCGACTGTATTTGCCAACATGATCTTCCATACGTCATTCTATGTAATGAACAAGGTCTAGAGATCAAAAAGATGGATATTAATGACAATTTTGGCCTTATAAAATATACATTACAGACTCTTCCGTATTTTAAGACATTATAGAAGAAAGCAAATTTTATTGTCCTTGCCAGGCGTTCCGGGAGCTCAGCTTGGATGATGTTGCCCGCCCATTGTTGCGTGGCTAATTGAATGATGGAGAGAGAACTCGTCCCCTGTCACCACATTTAATCTTCCCGTAACAAATTGCCTCGGGCTCAATTTATGGTTCGTTAATTTATTTCAAAACTCCACTTTATTGTGGTTGTGTGTGTGTGACAGAGAAAGAGACGGCCCCCCCCCCCCCCCCCCCCCGGGAGGAGAGAAACGAAATAGAGGTAGTTGGTGACTGAATAATTATTCGGAATAACAATGCATTAGCAGTCAATTATCGTAGCTATCTCTTCCAACACAACTTGAAAATTACAGAGACAGAAATAAACTTTTCTTTAGTAAGATTTTCATGCTAAAGTCCTCTGAAATTTCAAAGGGATATCACTAAAGATTAACTCTGTCAATACATAGCTGGAAATGTTCCATAAAGGCAGCTAATTTTTTGTTTTGAGTTAATAAGCCGGATGGAATAACAGCGAGCTGTTAACTGGTGCTGCTATCTAAGAAGTTATGCCATCATACACTGACTTAGTGTTATCGACTCACGGATATATACTCCGCTGCTGACATCTTATGCTATTGTTGTAACTAATTGATAACCTACACACTGCACGTATATAAAGACAGAACAGCATTTAGATTTTTGTGTATAATAAGGATTTGAGCTTTCAATAAGCATAAAATTTAGTTCACATGTAAAACTTATAAATGAAAATTCTGATACGATTTTTGTAAGTAATTGGTGAGATCTGAATTTCCCACAGCGATGTTGTTGAAGACTGAATAGATGAAAGCAAGACGTAAAGGAAAAGAGGAACATGGAAGAGGAGAGGGAGAAAGAGGGAAATAAGAAATAAAGTAAAACGGAGAAAAAGACACTTTCCTCGTGTGCTTTCGAAAACGTGGCCCTAGTGACAGTGTCAAAGCTAAATAAAACTATATCTGATGTGGGGGGGGGGGGGGGGGGGAAATACCTGTATCGAATTCTAAATTTAATGTTACGTGTGATGGTGTGATAAGAGGTGGGCACTCACTTAGACATCAACCACAAGCACAAATACGACTCTAAAACATTTACTCAAAAGAAACATATTTCATTATCAACGAAATCGTTTCTTGGTGTGCATGATTTTACATCATTTGGTTTGAAGTCCCACGACAAAAATATTAAAAACAAAATTCGATTTTGAAGAAGAACAGGCAACATTTTATGTGTTTTTCTTTATGTGCACGTATATACATATATACATATATACATATATATATATATATATATATACGTACATAAAATCGCCATAAGAACAGTTGACGAATGAGCAGCGTTGCAAATGTGACACCGGAAATATGAAATAAAGATGACGAATAACGTCCCGCTGAGGAGCACATATGTGGAATCGTCGGTGTCGAGTGAGAAAAAACTGAAAGTATACTAGCAACAAAACTGCCAGAATTTTCACCCATTTACAGCCACAGTAAAGCCGGACAAACAGGAAGCGACGTCATGGCGAAAGCATTAACAGTTGAAAAACTGACAGCGATTCCTCAGACAAACTGTACATGACATGAGATCTGCGCTGTCCTGCGGTATAAAGCAGCGTCGAGTGGTAATCATTTACCGACGTTTCGGGATAACGTATCGGTCCCATGTTCAAGGGTCAAGAA
>BLKM01000776.1:297630-346986 GCA_013340265.1 Coptotermes formosanus | reverse complement strand
CCTCCCACCGCGGAGGTCCGCGTTCGATCCCGGGGTCAGTCCATGTGGGATTTGTGGTGGACAAAGTGACACTGGGACAGGTTTTTCTCCGAGTTCTTCGGTTTTCCCCTGTCAATTTCATTCCACCGGTGCTCCATTACTAGGAAAAGGACAAAAAATAATCATCATCGTCGTCATTTTCATCATAGGGTTGCACAAGAAGCCTCAAGGCTGCGGTGCGTCCGTAGCGTCTGCTGGGGGCCCCTTCACCACTAAAAAATGGCTTTCCCTCTTCTACCTATTTGTTCACAGCAGGTGTCGAGGGTTTTTGTGATTTCACTTGATCACACTCAAGCACACATCACAGTCGGTAGGACTCCCCTGGACGAGGGATCGGCCCGTCGCAGAGACCTCTACCTGACAACACAAACACTGTACAAGAGACAAATATCCATGCCCCCGGTGGGATTCGAACCCACGATCCCAGCAAGCGCTCGGCCGCAGACCTACGCCTTAGACCGCGTGGCCACTGGGATCGACTTCTTTTACAGTTATGATCATAAATTATATACAAAGTCCCTTTGGGTCGGTTTCACTTTACAGGGCTAAACACATAGCCATTGTGCTTGCAGCTAGCAATGTAAAATATAGCCCTGTTGTTTTTCTGCTCAAAAAACTTTCGTGTCCGGAGGAGGAGAAGTCATGTGGTATCACACTTGAGTTGTCTATTCAGAAAATTTTGAAAGTCTGGGGAAAAAGAGAAGAGATTTTTATTTCAGCGTACCAAACACAGCAGTATATACGTCGATGAAGGAGAGGAGAAAGGAAATTAAGTGAAGGGAAGTTTTTAAAATACAGCTGAGAATTCTCGCACCCTTTTTTCCTTTATCCCTTCACTGCATCTCCATTTTTTCTCGCTACTCACTAGCAGAAAGAAACTGTAACTTAATTTTCCTTCTACTGCTCCCTTCCTTTACGCCCCCTTTCGTCTATAATTTACTCTTTTCTTTAAGTGTAACCCCATGACTGTACGTGTGGAATTGTTGAATTCATTGTAAAAGAAACTGGGAGTAAGAATTAAAAGGAAAGAAGGAAGAGCGTCAAAAAGAAATCGTTAGTCATTTGCAGGAGATTTCGCATAGTACAGAATATTAATTGCATAATCTAAGAATGATGTTTGACTTTCCATTCTTAATTATTTCTCGGACTACCACCGTTATTCAAATATGGCGTTTGAAAAAGGAGGGGTAAAAGTTAATTAAAATTCGCGTAATCCGCATTTCCAAACTTGCTAGAGTTTCCCGCTTTCGAGGTCTCATTTACGTTGCTTTATAAGAATATGCAATACCGGTACGAATACAACCGGTTAAACCCTCAACTTTATGCTAAAACCTACCTACATATTCTTCTGTTACATTATTTTGCTTCTAGAAACAAAGACTTCTTGCTACGCAGAAAATAAGCCATGATCGATAAAATTAGTCCGAAAGCGTTTAAAAAAATAGCAGAGAAAATTCTGTTACTGTGGAATTTGAGTGGGAATTTTGAAAATGATTCTTCTTTCTGCGTGTCTGTCTGTCCGTCCGTCTGTTGGGAAACAACAGTATTAGCCCTTTAAAGACGAAGCGTATCTGTTTCATGTAAGGGCTCGGTGCGTACCGCGCTGTAAACACTCTCCACTTCGGTTGTAAAAACCAGTCTCTTAATGTTTTATAAGGCAAAAGTTGCTGTTTGTTCTGAGATCCGTACAAAACACATAAACGCAATGTGGGCACCACGTAGAATTTTTTAATGTTAAACCTGGTGGTTACCGCTGGGCTTTAAAATGTTAAAATTACCTGCCGGTTTTAGAGAGCATCAGTATGCTGAGTTTACATGTGCACTGAAGCTTGTCCTTCCAACTTAATTATGATTTATTATGACTAGTTCAAAAGGCCTTTGTACTGCTAGCTCAAATACACTTTCAATAAACTTGTATTGTTTCGGTGACACTTGTTACAGGCACTTGTACAATACATCTGCTATGCTGTGTATTTACTTATTTTTAAACGACTAAATGATCTTGTAATAAAATCTTCTGTTTTTAGACAGATTTTGATGAAACCATGTATACAAATTTAGGTTACAATCTTCTGGGATGCCATGCTCTGTAGGTTATAGTTATTTATCGACGTTTCGGAAGAATCTGCTGCCTGCCTCTGCGGGATATACGGACGCAGGACATTCCTCTGAGCCTTCGTACGTATCTATCAAACTACACGGCGTCACCGTCTAGAAGACGGTTTAATTTTTATGGCCACCTCCAAGAAGACCTCTGTAAGAAATGTGTGATTGTGTTGTGATTCAAAGCATGCAGCTGGGGTCACTTCCTGGTTGGAGCTGGGTATCTCTTTTGAACTGCAACGTTACACTGTTTAAGGTTTTCGGATTTCACGGTAGGCGTTGCTCAAATGGTGGCCTCATAGTTTCTTGCATCGTATAGGATGATTGTTTCGACGTGTCGGAGGAGCGTGTTCCTTTCAAATACAAAGTGAATTTGCATCAGTTAGATGCTGACGCATCAAAATTAATTTTTCCTACAAGGAATAAAATGCCCATACAATGCGTCATCATAGATGATGATGATGATAATAATCCAGTTAAATTCAAATATTGTTTATTAATTCGTCATTAATTACAAATCTGATGCAATTTTATTCCTCGCGTGTCGAAAACCGGATAGTTTCCAAATTTTATGCCGTCATCTGAAGCGTTTGTTTCCTATACTGATGCATGTATAGGCTGTTTTATGTAATTTTTCATGTTGCTTATTTAAATACGGAGGGCACGCGGTGGCGCAATTGGTTGAGGCACTGCGCTACAAACCGGAAAGTCGCGGGTTCGCTTCCCGATCGTGTCAGTGGATTTTTTCATTGACATAATCCTTCCGGCCGCACTATGGCCCTGGGGTCGACTCAGCCTCTAACAGAAATGAGTACCAGAATATTGCCTGGGGGGTTAAAGGCGGCCGGTGCGTATGGCTGATAACCTTACCACCTTTCATGTTTTGATTGTCTAGAAATCTGGGAGCCTCAAACTCCTGGAACCCTAAGGGCCTGTCCAGGCCTGTAATGGGATTGCTTTTTATTTAAATACGCATTTACATTTCCTTGATTTTCTTTCTTTGCAACAGATTCACTTTTCAGGATATCTGTCACAATGCTGGGTCATTAGACTACTCACGTTTACGGGCGAATGCTACTGTTTTCTGCACAACCTGCCATCTATTGAAAACAGTATAGAATTGTGAGGTACTCACAGCAGCAGTGGTGCGCTCTTACGACGGTCCTTATAACTACACTCTGTCAAGTTCATGCCGTGACACGTGTATGCGAAATGTTTCAGTGGCTTTTTGTTCGATTCTTATTACATACGCTTTATGTAGGCCTATGTATGTTACTGGGCGGTGGTACGCGCGGTGAAGATGAGAAATACGTACAAAATTTTAATTCGGAAACCTGAAAAGAAGAATCCGTTCTCAAGATCTAGTATTATATGTGGGGATATTTTTAAAACGGATCCTAAAAATAGATTACTTAAGGGTGTGGAATCGACTAATGTGGCTCAGACTACAGTAGGGTTACGTAGACGTGAAAATTAAACTCCACGTTCCGTTACAGTTGGAGATTCTCTTGATAAAGCGCGGAATTAACAGCTTTTGAAAATTAACATCCTGTAGGAAGACAGGAGGAGAGGTGCATACGTGGTTTTGGTGGGGAGACCCGAGGGAAAGAGACCAGTTGAAAGACCTGCACGTGGATGGGAAGATAATATTAAAACGGATCAACAAGCTGTGCAATTGGGTGACATAGACTGGAATCAGCTGGCTCAGAATACAGACAGGTGATGGGCGCTTGTGAATGCGGTAATGAACCTTTGGGTTCCATAAAATGCAGGGAATTTCTTTACTAGCTGAGGACCTGTTAACGTCTCAAGAAGGACTATGCTCCATGGAGTTGGTTGGTTGGTTTGGTTGGATGATTAGTTAGAGGTATAGCTCCACTCATTCTCAACCTCGGCACTAGTTGGAAGTGAGTGTTCCATCTGGCATCCCCGGCAGCTTTACCCCTGCAAAACAGCCCGCTCGTACTCAGTGAATATGAGACTGGGTGGGCCCCACAGCCGGTGTCGAAATTTTGGTAATGAGAAAAATTTCTTGCCCCTACCGAGATTCCAACCCAGGATCGTCTAGCCCGTAGCCAGGTCACTGTACTGACTACGGAATCCAAATATCAGCTCCAGTGATTATTCAGTCGTATTTTGTGATTAAATTCACGTGTGACTGGTGCGCGTGTTTTTTCTACGCATCGTGACAGCTATCGGTTGAGTTTCAGTAGAAAATATGGAATTCACTTTAGTTTTTCAACAGAGCCTACCGTTTGTAGTCACCTTACATGATTTCAGAACATACATCGAATGACGTGTATGAGATAGGTTTAGAGGTAGGAATAAAATTTACACACGATATGTGATTTCATGGTCTCGGGCTGGAAATTGAAAAAAAAAACATGATTTTATTTGGTAAGAGAGAAGTAGGGAGAATTTAAAGTAACGCACGTGATTTTGGTGAGCAGAGAGATTTTTGGCGAACAGCAGGGTATGTACGTCACACTAAAATGGAAAGAGAAAACTTTGAAGTATTGTCAGTCAGACAATTTGTCAGATTATTTGTAGAGTTCATACACATTTTTCACTCTAAATCTACTTTGATTTAGGCCTAAATAAAGCTCTTTGAAGCAACTGAACTCATAAAAGTACTTAAAATATGATGCAACGATTTCAGAAAAATTGTTAGTAAAAATTAATTATATATAAAATTATATATATTAATATATTATATAAAATATATAAAATTAAAAATTAAATTAAAATAATATATAAATTATATATTAAATATGTTATATATTGATTTAGTCCTAAATAAAATTCTTTGAAGCAACTAAACTCATAAAAGTACTTAAAATATGATGCAATTATTTCAGAAAAATTGATAGTATAAATTAATTATATAGCCAGTAATTTCTTTCCCCTGTTAGCTTACACAGAATATTTTTATCTTTTCCCTAAGGGCGGCAGATCTCATCGGATATTCCGGCGGATGGGACTTTCTGTACGATAAACCTTCCGTGTTCGGGAACACGGTAAAAGAGACGCTGGGAATACATCTTTTTCTTTGCCAAAAAAAAAAACGTTAGCGTAAAAACAGTATTCTAGATTTGCAATATGAAGGCTCCATCGTCGCATATTGGCCGAGACAGCAGCTGTCACAACTGAGATTCTTTTTTGTAGTTTTACTCGGTCCCTCCAAATAAATATCGCGGTAGTACGCCTATATCGATGACGTCACAACGTCTTCCTTCCACACGCTTTCAAATTCATCATTCTCAAGTAATGCAATCATCTAGATTTATTGTCTGATAAACTGAGAGCTTCACACATACACCACAGAAGCAGTGTAAGTTATACATTTAACCCTTTAAAGACGAAGCTTATCTGTTTTATATAAGGACTCAGTGCGTACCGCGCTGTAAACACTCTCCACTTCGGTTATAAAAACCAGTCTCTTAATGTTTTATAAGGCAAAAGTTGCTGTTTGTTCTGAGATCCGTACAAAACACATAAAAGCAATGTGGGCACCACATAGAATTTTTTAATGTTAAACCTGGTGGTACGTAAAGTTACCGCTAGGTTTTAAAAGAGTAATGTGGTTTGTGCTAATTATTTTTATCAAATATGATGTTTCAGTTAAGGGCTAAGAGTAGTGACCAGTTACTTTACTTTACTTCACTTAAATGCTTCCCCTAGGGCCGTGCCATGGCTCAGGCGGTTAGCCGCCGGCCTCCCACCGCGGAGGTCCGCGTTCGATCCCGGGGTCAGTCCATGTGGGATTTGTGGTGGACAAAGTGACACTGGGACAGGTTTTTCTCCGAGTACTTCAGTTTTCCCCTGTCAATTTCATTCCACCGGTGCTCCATTACTAGGAAAAGGACAAAAAATAATCATCATCGTCGTCATTTTCATCATAGGGTTGCACAAGAAGCCTCAAGGCTGCGGTGCGTCCGTAGCGTCTGCTGGGGGCCCCTTCACCACTAAAAAATGGCTTTCCCTCTTCTACCTATTTGTTCACAGCAGGTGTCGAGGGTTTTTGTGATTTCACTTGATCACACTCAAGCACACATCACAGTCGGTAGGACTCCCCTGGACGAGGGATCGGCCCGTCGCAGAGACCTCTACCTGACAACACAAACACTGTACAAGAGAAAAACATCCATGCCCCCGGTGGGATTCGAACCCACGATCCCAGCAAGCGCTCGGCCGCAGACCCACGCCTTAGACCGTGCTGCCACTGGGATCGGCGTGACCAGTTAGACGCAGGGGATATCATGTAATGTTAACTTTTATGTGCGTCGATACGTGAGTTCCTCTTTTTATGTTCTTAATATCACAATTCAACAAAAAGAGGAGGTAAAAATTTGTAGTTTTCACAGCACAGAGTAGCGATAACACCGCCCTCGTGGTTGGGATGGTTGTGTAGATAGATACTGCCCTTTCGGAGAGACGTCGTAATTACTGAAGTTTCGTAGATGTGTACGAACGTTTGAGAGAGTCGTGCTGCCGTCAGTCTCAGAGTAGACTGTGAAGATAAAGGCATTATGTTCCTCCGAAAATTTGGTAATCATCTACACAGCGTCACTTCCGAAAGAAGGCAGAATTTTTAAACATTTTATTCACAAACGTAATAAATACAGCAAAATGATTTTAAAAAAGTACAGAGTAAGGAAAGAAGCATACACACATGTAATTTAGAAGTACGGAACACCATTTCTTTGTTATGTGTAACTTTTGTAATTCAACCTTTTAAAGCCTAGCGGTAACTTTACGTACCACCAGGTTTAACATTAAAAAATTCTACGTGGTGCCCACATTGCGTTTATGTGTTTTGTACGGATCTCAGAACAAACAGCAACTTTTGCCTTATAAAACATTAAGAGATTGGTTTTTATAACCGAAGTGGAGAGTGTTTACATCGCGGTACGCACTGAGTCCTTATATAAAACAGATACGTTCCGTCTTTAAAGGGCTAAATCCTAAGGTTTACAATAGTCCAAGCGCCACTTTTCTGAAACTTCCTCACGTGCCTGGCACACTAAAATATTGCTGTTTGCTTTTTTTAATGTGCGTGAATTTCGTGTTAACAAGTAACTACTTCAAAACGACCACGCTGAGGCCTTTAACGCCCTGTAGAAGTAGTTATTGACAATTCTGTAGACCTACGACGGAGAGTCTCAGCTACTGGCGGCGTTGCTAAATAACACGTGAGAAGGGAAGTATAGTCCTTTAAAATAATTACTTGTTTATAAGTCATAGATAAGAATAACAGATTACCCATTTGGTCACTGAAAGTACATAGTATTACATATAAGTATCCAGTTCGTACCTCACAGAGAACAAGACATTTTTCCATTTGGAAAATCAACTAGTTTGTGCTGTGTAGGAAAATGATCAGTATATCGCACCTCCACAAGAAAAGTGACACAACTCTAAAATTTTCAATTTTCAGATTATGTGGTCATTTTGTAGAAAATAATTATTTTCTATAAAATGACCGCATTGTCTGAAAATTGAAAATTTTAGAGTTGTGTCAATTTTCCTGTGGGGGGGGGGGCGATATATTGTGCTAATCGTATGGAATATGTAAGTACACTGTATTAGTAAAATGCAGAATTTTGGTTTTAAACGTGGCCTGGTACGAAAGATTGCTCTGCCTTGAAGAAGGCAGCATGCTTATCTGAAAGAACTGCTTAAAGGTCTATGTGACGTGTCACATCAAAGGACTTGATTCTTTATGTAGGTTAACAAGATGTCACGAGAAATGATCTAATAGGACCCTCGACCACGGAAATATAAAGGATCGGATATAGGATAATTTACAGGGTGCCTCCACCCGTGATTACTTCTGAAATATTTACCCCATTATTGGTCTAGAATTAACTAACCCCATTTGCATATCTGTTGACACAAGGCGCAATTACATACAGCTGAGCGCCCCCCCTCCGGCCCCCCCCTCTTTGTCTCTTTGCATATTTTGTTCGGAATACGAGTACATCGTCTGTGTTCATGTGTAATTTTAAGTTTTCATTTCCAACTTCCAAGACTCTTTTATCCGTCCTTTGCTGTTCAAGTCTCGTACGTAAGTTACATAAAGAACAGTCCTTCAGAATAAACATGGCGACAGGGAGAAGAGTGACTGACATAAGACAGAATCTGACAAATGATAATAACAACAACACACTTGAAAGAAAAGAAGAATAAATAAACAGTATAGCAGTGTTCTTGGAATTCCAGAAGTGTTTCTTGAATATTTTTCAAGGCTTCATTTCTTATATTTTTTTTTGTTATATCCAAGAAAGTGACATGTTTGCCTGAAATGTTCTTCAGGCATCTCTGTCTTCGCTTTCACCACACTTTTCATCTTTATATATATATGTGTCTGCGAGCAGGCACACGGAGTGTCGCAGTGTAGCATCCTTCACCCTTCCCAGTGATTTACATATCACCCTTGTAAGTGCTCTTTCATACTGCCTATTACAAAACTTGGTGGCTCTTTTTTCTTCTTTCCTCGGGAAGTCAGTGTTGTAGTACACACGTGATTCCGCGTAGCGTTAACCGTCTAAAGGCAAGCAGTGACTATATCGAAGAATAGCGGCACAACTCCAAAAATACGTAACTGAACATACGAAAAGTTTCTCCCATCACATGGTCACTATTCCGCTCCGAAGAACAGTGACACTAGCGCCTTTTGACGGCTGAGAGTCTGATATTATTTGTGATACTTTTAGTTTTAACCTTTTAAAGCCTAGCGGTAACTTTACGTACCACCAGGTTTAACATTAAAAAATTCTACATGGTGCCCACATTGCGTTTATGTGTTTTGTACGGATCTCAGAACAAACAGCAACTTTTGCCTTATAACACATTAAGAGACTGGTTTTTATAACCGAAGTGGAGAGTGTTTACTGCGCGGTACGCACTGAGTCCTTATATAAAACAGATACGTTCCGTTTTTAAATGGTTAAAACAAGTAACTTTTGGCGGTTTTAGCAGTCTTCTCCTGAACAGAACTCATGAATTATGTGTTTTGATTTGTGACAATTTCTTCCGGACTAACGGTATATATATATATATATGCTTTTTACTGTAATGTTAAGAACCTATGCAGTTTGCAGCACGTTATATGTTTACTCCATATAAATCTCAGAACAATCTAAATATTCCCTCAAAGACCATTAGGTTATTTTCTTCAAAATGGGTGTGGATTGTGCTGTCTGTAAAGTAAGAACTGAATTTTATCTCCCTATATACTGCATAATGCGCTTGGTGTGACTGAGTGAGTCACACGCTCTGGGTCTAGTGTTATTGTAATAGCCTATAATAATGGATAATTATAGATTACTATCGATGGTTAGATTGTTTCCGTGGAGTATCGCGTGAATCTTATGGCGACTGGTCATATGATGGGCAATTTGGCTAGTATATTGCATGAACTCCACAGTTCAGTTTTGAATTCTGTTGCAACTACGTGAATGGTATGACTACAGGATTTGGATATTGACCAAGACTTGTGAATACGTAAGCGTCTGGGAAGAGGTGGTTGTGGGCTGTTTTTAAAGTATTGTCTCTGTGTTTGTCTGGTGAAAGTGAATGAGATTAGAGAAAGAAATCTGTCATGACCAAAATTCGGTACTTAACTTTAATATTTAACTTGAATACAACTGAAAAATTGGCCTCACATGAGGGCAACAAAAAACGTTTGTAACAGGATAAAACTGATAATATGAATAAAACATTTCCAAACACATTTTAACTAGGCCGATCCCAGTGGCCGCGCGGTCTAAGGCGTAAGTCTGCGGCCGAGCGCTTGCTGGGATCGTGGGTTCGAATCCCACCGGGGGACACGAATTTTTTTCTCTTGTACAGTGTTTGTGTTGTCAGGTAGAGGCCTCTGCGACGGGCCGATCCCCCGTCAACAGGAGTCCTACCGACTGTGGTGTGTGTCTGAGTGTGATCAAGTGAAAATAAACAACCTCGACACCTACTGTGAACAAGTAGGTAGAAGAGGGAAGGACTACGATGAAACATGTTAACTAGGGCAACGTAGATGTTCGTTATTAATGATGGTGGTGGTGGTGGTGGTGGTGGTGGTGATGATGATGCTAATTAGCCTTTTAAAGCCTAGCGGTAACTTTACATACCACCAGGTTTAACATTAAAAAATTCTACGTGGTACCCACATTGCGTTTATGTGTTTTGTACGGATCTCAGAACAAACAGCAACTTTTGCCTTATAAAACATTAAGAGACTGGTTTTTATAACCGAAGTGGAGTGTTTACAGCGCGGTACGCACTGAGTCCTTATATAAAACAGGTACGCTTCGTCTTTAAAGGGTTAGGCATCCAAATCAGTATGACAGTGATAGACTAAAGTGTAGAAGGCCCATTGAATGACCAGTAAACATATGGTCGCTATGATGACCTGTAAATAAACAAGCTGCTATGAAATTGATTTTCGCTCTTTATATAATCAACTTTGTCACGTCACAATTTCAAAGTTAATTTAACTTACACGTGCTTTGTCTACCGGTGTAAAATATGAAGGTCTTTGTAGTTGCTTATAAACTTTAAGTAGGCCAGTGGCACAAATTGCGATCGATTTAATACGTCTTTTGTTAATTGAAGCCTGAAGATATCCCTTGGCAAAGGGTCACTTGGAGGATCGAATATGGCTTGAGACGAAAACTCTAGGTAGATCGTACTGAGATGGGTTGTGAGGATAGAAAATGAATGGACAGTTACATACCTGGACAACTAAAATGTAACAAATTAAGTTCTAATTAAACTTAACACTCAGAATCACTCTTTGTGTATTAACCTTGATTTCAGGCTTCCTTCGCGACGTTGATGAGATCTCATTATTTGTATACGTTTAAGATTTGGGCCTGCCGTTTAAAGACGAAGCTTATCTGTTTTATGTAAGGACTCAGTGCGTACCGCGCTGTAAACACTCTCCACTTCGGTTATAAAAACCAGTCTCTTAATGTTTTATAAGGCAAAAGTTGCTGTTTGTTCTGAGATCCGTACAAAACACATAAACGCAATGTGGGCACCACGTAGAATTTTTTAATGTTAAACCTGGTGATATATAAAGTTACCGCTAGGCTTTAAAAGGTTAAACACGCATGTAGTATAGTGACTTAGATCAGGTTTCTTGGTGTTGAAGCACGTGGCGCTGGGCCCTATTACTGTGCCTTTATGGGCTTATACCAGAGAATGTCTCGCGAATTCGGTTGAGTGATCCAAGGCTCGCACCTCGACACGGACCTCCTTACTTCTGCATTTATTCCTCATCTAGTTATCAACGTGTCTCTTCCGGGTGTTTAAACACAAGTGACCAGTTGTTCAAAATTCTGAGGCCTAATAATACACCTCCCTACCCAAAACTCCAAGTAGTGCAGGAGTTTGAGAAGGCCAGTAGCTGGTATCGCTTTTTGATGCGTTGTGTCCCAGGAAAAAATGCCGTACACGTGTAAGTGAAATTGTAAAGGTACTCTTAGAAATGCTCCTCCTCCTTATCCCCCTCCTCCTTCTCCTCCTCTTCCTCCTTATCCTCCTCCTACTTATCCTCTTTCTCCTTATCCTCCTTATCCTCCTCTTCCTCATCCTCCTTCGTATCCTCCTCCTCCTAATCCTCCTCCTTTTCCTCCTTATCCTCCTCCTCCTCATCCCCCTCCTTCTCCTCCTTTCCTCCTTATCCTCCTCCTCCTCCTTATGCCCCTCCTCCTTCTCCTCCTCTTCCTCCTTATCCTCCTCCTTATCCCCCTCCTTATCCCCCTCCTCCTCCTTCTCCTATGGTGCATCGGCCCTTTTTCAAGTCACGGCCTTTCCGTTAGCGGGGTTTCGGGACAAGTAAGTTTTTACGAGGTACCATCTTAGCCCCACACAAAACCACCAGATATTAGAGCCACTGCATTTAACATTTTCCACACTAACCTTCGACACATAATTTCTGTGGCAATGGTTGTTAAAATTGTGGCCTTTTAAAATACGGTGCCATGCCGTTGCGGAGGAATCTACTGCTTCTTCCCTCAACGCAGGGAATACGAAGGTAACAGGTTTCTTGGCAGCTTTGGTGTGCGTGTACCAGAATTTACGGCGTCCCATACCAGGACACTGTATTCTTAAATGAGCCAGGATAGCGTATTCAGTGTAGTGACTACGCTACGGGCTGGGCAGTCCGGGGTTCGAATCCAAACAGGGTTAAGAGATTTTTCTTTCCTCCAAACCGTACACACCACCTCTCGGGTCTGCACAACCCTCTGGGACTCTTTACCGCAGTAAAGCGGCCGGGGCGTGAACTTAACGACTTATCTCTATCTAGTGCCGACGTTAAGAATGAGTGGAGCTATACCTCCGCTTCCCGTTATGCCTTCATGGTGTGGACAGGGACGAATTTGCCTTTTATCTTTACCTATATTCTCAGTATATAACAAACCTAACTCTGCAGCAGAAACCTGTCTGGTGTAATTCAGAACTTAACGACAGTTTGGGTCAGAACCCAAGTTGGTAGCATTTAAATGTTTCAAATAAAAATAACATCCACCTATATGTATATATATGTATATGCTTTTGTTACGTGGCTTAAACTTCCTGTAGGTTCATTTCCATTTTTTCGACAGAAGTAAACATACGTTCACTGGCAAAAACTCTATCTGCCGACCACCGTACACTCACACACACTCACACACTCACTCAGTGACACACACACACTCAATCACTCACTCATTCACTGACACACACACACACACTCACTCAATGACGCACACACACACACACACTCATTCACTCTCACTCACTGACACACACACTCACTCACTCACTCACTCACTGACACACACACACACTCACTCAATGACGCACCCACTCACTGACACACACACACACACACACACACACACACACACACACACACACATTTATTTACAGCGCAATAATAATGTCTTACGGCACATACACAAGGAACTAATCGTGATCACTTCTCTAACCCTTTAAAGGCGAGGATCGGATCCGAATTTTTGTTTAAGGATTTAGTTCGTACCGCCCTGTAAACACATTTCCTCTCGGTTATAAAAAACAGTCGTTGCTGCGTAAGGAAGAAAGCTGCTGCTTGCCTTGAGATCCCTAAGAATAACACAAATACATACTTTGGGCAGGAGTCAGAATTTATGGACGCTAAACCAAGTGCTACATGAAATAGCCACTGGGTCTTAAAGTGTCACTGATATTGCCATTGATTTCTCATGCCTTCTGAGGTGTGACGCTCTGTGCCTGGGAGTTTTCCAGACGCTGCAAAGGAAGGTAGTATCTTAGAGACTTCGGGAAACACTAACCCAGCGACAAGGTGTCACCTACTGGAAAACCTGTATCCTCATTAAAACCTCGGTGAATATATCAAATCTCGCCTTATTAGTATCCGTTTATTTGCAGGTGCATAAGGACATGCACATGAACGTTAACCCATATATGAAGTTACTACTTTTCTTTGCCTAGCAGTGACGTAAGCACCATACTTCAAAAATTAAAAAGGCCTTACCTTGAAAATGCTATTTACAACTTCATGTCTTTCTTACCTTTGTTTTTAAAAACTTCAAGGTCTGAAGGTCAAAGTTTTAATTTTATTTCTCTACATTTTGTCCGTGTGTGTGACCACCATTAAACTTTGTTTTTCCAAGTAACAGACGCACAAATATTTCTGGCAATATTGATTGTATCTTTGCCCTTGAAAGTCTCAGTTTGATTTGCAAACTGTCTGTTGTTCATGTTATATATATATACACACATACATACGTCTTCTGGGCCAAGGCTCGACAATGAATAATGTCCAGGAAAAATCCCCACAATATTTCACTAGAATACTGTTATCAAAATATGAAACTGATATACTTGAAACTGTGAAACGTGTCCATGTGTCCTTGCAAGGAAATTATTGTATTTTTAACAAGGTGTTTACTCCATGGAGTTTAGTTACTTGGTATTTAACTGTTTATTTATTGACTTATACCAAGGGAACAGTTTTCTTAATATTTTAGGAGAGCCCTTGAGATTAGGCAGTTGAGGTTGATCACACAGTGTCATAAGGATTACAGCCTATTGGTGTGCACACTGACTGTCACTAAAGGTTATTTCTGAAAGAGAAAATTTTGTTTCCTCTGAGAGGGTCCCTTCGGGAGTATATGTACCACCGCACGGTTTCGATGACATCACGATAGACTCCCTCTCCCCTTCCCCTCCGGTGGAATAATTTAACTTTTAATGCAACAAAGTGTTCCCTGCTGCACGTATAAAGACATCTTAACAACACACGCATCAGTTGCACGATACAACAGAGACAAGTGTTAGGCAATTGAGTAGTTGGGCAACTGGGCTGCCGGTCGATCTCAGTGGCCGCGCGGTCTAAGGCGTAGGTCTGCGGCCGAGCGCTTGCTGGGATCGTGGGTTCGAATCCCACCGGGGGGGGCATGGATGTTTGTCTTGTACAGTGTTTGTGTTGTCAGGTAGAGGTCTCTGCGAGGGGCCGATCCCTCTTCCAGAGGAGCCATACCGACTGTGGTGTGTGTCTGAGTGTGATAAAGTGAAAACAAACAACCTCGACACCTGCTGTGAACAAGTAGGTAGAAGAGGGAAGGACTGCGAAAGGAGACGTTACTGAGTTTCGAAAACAAAGGAAAATTCTCTTTATAAAACGGCTAATTTGATTTGGTACACTTTCGAGTTCCGAAGAATGTAAGATGAAGTTGTCGCCGTTCTTAACCTTTTAAAGCCTAGCGGTAACTTTACGTACCACCAGGTTTAACATTAAAAAATTCTACGTGGTGCCCACATTGCGTTTATGTGTTTTGTACGGATCTCAGAACAAACAGCAACTTTTGCCTTATAAAACATTAAGACACTGGTTTTATAACCGAAGTGGAGAGTGTTTACAGCGCGGTACGCACTGAGTCCTTATATAAAACAGATAGACTTCGTCTTTAAACGGTTAATAAGCATCGGGATTATTGAGCTCTATTGGTGGTTGAAGTATTTCTCCATTTAATTTTAACTTCTAGAATTGGATGGAGTTGATTTTTCACCTCCACACCCCGGCCACTTTGACACGGATGGAGAGTCTCCGTTATCAATTGAATGGGCCGCAGATCTGGTTGTTTGATGGCAGTAATTAATGAAATATCGTAAATAGGCGTATGAAATTTTGCACGGACAGTGGTCACAAATAGACTGAAAATACTGTACAAACATTTTGGAAATTACGAATATGACCAGCTGTACGAAACTTTGAGGTTACATGATGCGTCACAATCAGTATGTCATTGCAGAAGTTGATCACCGAGTTGTGTAATTAGTAATTTGTGAAATCAAACTTGACACGTGTCTATTTGATATCGCCTGCCTTCTCGATTTGATCATATAAACGCAAATTTCTGTAGACATTTCCTTGTCCATAACCAGACGGATCGTCAGTTGTTGATTGAGATTAACCTTACCAATGAAACAAGTGAAAGTACATTCCTATCAAATGCTCCCCGATTTCCGATAGATCGTTGCTTTTGATAGGTTCCTCCCAGGCTTTGCTTTTTTGTCCTACAAAGAGGAGTTTTAAGATTAGGATGAGGATGGCTCAATAATGTATTAATACTGTCAGGAGGAAACCAATGCAAAGACGAAAATTAACCTGAAATATATTTAAAGATCCACTCCATATCGCGCAGTAAACAAAGTCCGCCTCGGTTATAAAAATCAGTCAGTTGATGCTGTATAGGGAAATAATCGTTGTTTGTTCCAATGTAAAACACATTAATACACGCTGTGGGCATAACGTAGAATTTTTGTGCCATAACCTTTTAAAGCCTAGCGGTAACTTTACGCACCACCAGGTTTAACATTGAAAAATTCTACATTCTGCCCACACAGTGTATTTATGTGTTTTGTACGGATCTCAGAACAAACAGCGATTATTTCCCTATACAGCATTAACTGACTGGTTTTTATAACCGAGACGGAGTGTTTACTGCGCGGTACGGACTGGGTCTTGCTATATAAAACGTATGTGCTTCGTCTTTAAAGGGTTAAAACTTGTGGTATGATAACCACTAATCTTTGAAGGCTTAATCTATGTCTAATGTGCCCATTCTTCACGTGGTGACGGAATGAAAATGAGTTCCGTGAAACCAGAAGGTGGCCGTGCCCAGTGTCCAATGTCCATCCTACGTATCACTTTTTAACCTCCGTCAATCTGAAAACTCCACTCTCGATGTACGAGACTGTAGTCCCTGCTAGTCTGATTGTACTAACTGCAGTAATTGGATGGAAACTACTTTGACGTGGTCTAATCGAAACGTCTTACATTTCCGAGCCAATCATACGTCGGCCGTGATTGATGCAATTAGGACGCTTTGAGCTAAATCATTTTCAGTATGATTATTTAATTGGTTAAAACATACGACTCAAATTTCTTTTCTTTTTTATTCTTTTGCGGATTACATTGGTGTCTTTCTCTTCTTCAGATCGTTCACAACGGATCTCGGACCGACTCAGATTCATATTTAGTATATACCGGGCGCTATTTTGCTGTCAGTAAACCGGTCACTTACTTTCATACAGAGCAGAGGTTAAAAAATGAGTGGAGCTCTACCTCCTCTCTCCTCTTAATTTTCATTGCGTGGTGCTTAAGGACAGGGGCAACTTTGCAATGTCAGTGACATATTCAACAGATAAGTATGCAGACCAGTAAGACTGTACGTAGCACTCAGCTTCATACTGTGGTAGTCGTAGTGTTGACATTTAAACCAGGAGAAGACCCTCCGAAATTATTTTTTCGTGGTTTTCGTCAGTCTCCTCGTGTAAGGAGTGGGATAAGATCTTACAACATTAAATTTTTTCGTGATTTTCTTCAGCCTCGTCATGCAAATAGTGGGATAAGATCTTACAAAATTATTTTTTCGTGGTTTTCATCAGTCTCCTCATGTAAACAGTGGGATACCTTCCAAAATTATTTTTTCGTAGTTTTCTTCAGCCTCCTCATGTAAATAGTGGAATAAAACCTTACAAAATGATTTTTTCGTGGTTTTCATCAGTTTCCTCATGTAAATAGTGGGATGGTACTTTAAAATAGAACCAGGCCGCTGCCAGTCACATATTTTTCGATTCCTTATCCACTAGTAATTCTAACATCCGACGCTGTGTATTTTGAGGCAGCAGGCAATGTCCTCCAGTGGACCATAAATACATACATACATACATACATACATACATACATACATACATACACACACACACACACACACACACACACACACACACACACACACATACAATGACGTATGATATTTAAGATTTTCATGGCAATGTCTATAAAGATTTTTACCTTTTATAATGTTGCACCGTGCAGTCTGGTAGAGATTTACCAAAGTTGCTGTTACAGAAACCTGCCTCGTCACTTTTTGAGGCAGAAGAATTATGCACTGAAGCGGTGACTATTAGCTTCCTTAGAAATATTGGTAAATCAGTACCAGAATATACGGCGCCACATGCCAGCAAACAGTAAACTTCAAGAACAATTGGCGGTGGAAAACCGTATACTAAGCGTCTGATAAATGCTAATACCGGAGTAAGGCATGCAGCTTTCTGCTTTCCCATATTAATTTCCCCTCTGCTTCTCAGCCTGAACGTGTGGTTGTGTTCCCCTGCTTCAGATGTAAGGGGATACCCCGCATGCATAATGTGAATATGTGGATCTTGCTGCTGTCATATCTGCTTATGCGGAAGGTTAGGTGGAAACTATATATTCACATATACATAAAAGGGAACATGTGCGACACAGGAAGGGCTTTCTTAAGGGATGAATAAGGAAAGGGATGTCTGTAGGATGCTACACGCATATAAATAGTGTAGAATCTTGTGCCATAATGGAAATTTTACTCGTTCCCTTACATAAAAAGATATCGCTCCCCAATCCAACACCCTGGCCTTCTTCAGCAATAACCAGTAGTCGAAACACTGTAAGGAAGTTATGTTTGTGAGGACAGGTGGTGGTAGGGCTTGTGGTTTTAATTTTCAAGTGCCGCCACCCCTTAGTTTTGCTTGGCTTTATTCTTATTCTAGGTTCTACCCTCACCTCTTCTTTTTTATAACCCCATAGCAGCTCCCTTTTTGTGTTCCTCCAAATGCATTTATCAACCCCTCGACATTGAGAACTGGCCCTTTCTCTCTTTCCATGACAAACATTAAAGTTACATTTCGCTTCATAAATTTTTTCTTATGTGATAAAATGCATAGAATTTATTAGTAGCATTCTAAATAAAGTTACATGACGTAAACTTAACCCGATGCTTATTGAAACGTTACGCAAAGTAATGGTATGTGGGAGTGGAGGTAAACTACACGCATTCTTAAATTCGGCACTATATAAAGTTTTGTGGTCAGCATCATGCGTCTGGGGGCATAGTCAGTCCTCAATTAACATTTTATGGGGCTATGTTGAGGGCAGGCTGTGTTATAAATTCCTAAGGGCTCTCTAAATATTTATCGGAGCAAAAACATCCTGAACAAAACTTGTAGGGTAAAGTGAAACAGATATTGCGTTCATGACAGTTTATCAGCAATTCATACTGTATTCGTGATGATAAACCAAAGCGAGCGCTGGAGCAGAAATTAAGATATCCCTACATTTCTCAACTTGTTTAATGCTTCCTTTTTCTGAAAGCTGGCACTTAAGTTTACTTTTGTCATTCAACATGATTATAGTTTTGCGGGTGTTAAGGTTTTTGTGATGGTGTGTTTGAGGACTCAGTTTTTCTGGTATGTGACGCCGTGTCACTGGATAACCGGATCCAGAATTTTCGAAACACGATACTGCCCTCGTCTTTAATTGTCTAGAGATCCTAGACTTCTGCTATTAAATTATATCTGAAGTGCACAAATTCCGGGTGCCAGGTCGCCCAGAAGACTGAATTTTTTTACGTCGGCGCCTGACATTCATAGGTCCTCAGTGTGGAACTTGCCTCGTGTCATACTTCTGGCGCCTAGAGTATTTTAAAAATTTGTGTACGCTGAATATTATGAGGGAAAACACTAAAAATTTGATGTTGGGGATTTCTACTGTAATGTGTGGGAACATTGCGGTTGCGAGTAATTAAGAGAAGGAAATATAATTGGTAAAGGAAAAAGCTTATAAAATTCAGCGGAAGCACCACGTGCCAAAAATAACTTCTGTATATTTTATCAATAATTTCCGTTTTATACATGACAAATATACCGGAAAAATTCTGTAACAGTCACAAAGATGAATTTTATCCTCGGAACGGGGAGCGTAATCCATGTGCAGGTCTAGTGATGGAGGCTAGCTCTGTCTAACGGGCCCAACAGGGTAGGTGTTCTTCTCTTTCTGTCTTTCCATTCACCTGAGGACGGAAGCAAAGCCAGCTTCCGAAACGCTGATTTTAATTTTGTAATATTTTTAATATTTTACTTTTTGGACGATGGATAAAGTCCATAAACCCATCACCACACAATCCATATCTTGTTTGGAAAAATAGACCACAAATAATTCACGCCTCCAAAAACAACGCAGTACACAATCAACAGCACATTCCCGCTCAACTGTATGGTGGAACCTTAGTGTAACGACAACAGAAGGTTCTCCCTGAAGATGACCTGGCGGGGCCGAAATATGTAGGAGTGTGTTACAATTTATGAAAAAACTCTTTGTGCATTTGTTGGTGATTCATGTTTTTTTAAATATATTTCAAATTTGGTTAAGGATGGGACAATAATAGACATTTCCACTCGCGTCTAAATCGTAATTTGCTAAATGCTGCCGAAATGTCTACTGTTTTAGAGGTAATTACTGAAAGCAATGCAAAAAGCCACAGTTCTTAAGGTGTGAAAATATATTCGAACTCGGTTATAACGTCATGAAAAATACTGAATATTTTGTGTCGTTATAAATGAGTGTCGTTTTAACCGAGGAACATAATATTATGGTTAACAGTAAGGAATTAATTGGTACCACAGAACGTCTGACGCTATAGGCGAGGTGTCGTATAAACCGATGTCGTTATAACCGGGTTCTACTGTATTTCTTTGTAACTTGCTGGATGTTAGTAAAGAACTTCTAGTATTTTCATTTATAATACAGGTTTACTTTTTGCCGGTAAGGATGAAAATAAAATTGTCTGAACAGTAATCACGATAGGCACCAAGTAATAAATTTAAAAATATCGCTTAATACGTAAGTAGTTTCGGAGATGTAGCGTACAGACTGACAGCTATAGCTGCTTTTCAGCACAGGTTTATGCCGCCCCCCCCCCCCCCCCCCGCCGTTTTGATAATAATGTGTAATCTTATTACTGAACAAGAATAATCTCCATACCAACGAACAGAAGTCAGGCATGATGTATAATGCATAACCCTTTAAAGACGAAGCGTATCTGTTTTGCATAAGGACTCAGTGCGTACCGCGCTGTAAACACTCTCCACTTCGGTTATAAAAACCAGTCTCTTAATGTTTTATAAGGCAAAAGTTGTTGTTTGTTCTGAGATCCGTACAAAACACATAAACGCAATGTGGGCACCACGTAGAATTTTTTAATGTTAAACCTGGTGGTACGTAAAGTTACCGCTAGGCTTTAAAAGGTTAAATCCTTGTTAGGTTCTATGTTCACACTGGATAGAATCTTTGTGGATTCTGTTTCGTTTTTCTGGATTTAGAATTTACAGTTCTATCTTGTAGCCCCAACCCCCTTCGGTGACCTCTGAGATGAAAAGAGATCAAAACTTCCCCGTGGTCACACCCATTCACTGGTGAACTTTTCCTTTATCTTTGGAGTTCGTCTCTCAAGTTTTCCTGTTCAGCTGCACGTGCGCATCTGCTGGGAATTTCTTGTACTAGAGAGAGAGAGACAGATGAACACAGTACTGCGTTCCAGCTCGACGGAAACCGCTTTTCTTTCGTTAGAACTCATTATTAGTTCTGCAGTGTAAAAAAAACCAGGCTATGTTTCTTGTGGGATAGGCCAAAAAACATGCATTTGTTTCCTGTCTAACTGATATCATGAGTTTACGTTCGAAAGATACCTGCAGAAGTTTGCTTCTAACTGTGGCCTTCTGGACTGTTACACTTTTTAGGATAATGAGATGTTTTACGAAGTTTAGGAGAAGCCTGCAGCTTCCGTCTTCACGGTGGCTGAATTTGGTTCAAGTGGATGCTTCAGCATTGCCCTACCCCAGAAGACTATAATTTGAGTAATGTTCGCGGTAAAAACCTAAAAATATAAAAATTTGCCTTCGGAATAATTCAATATCTATAAAATTTTAAGAGTTTCAGCACAAATCGCGTAACACCGAGAAAAGCAATATAGAAAACTGTCTTAAATATTGATATTATAAAATAACGACTGACCTTTTGCTACAGAAACTGTGTACATTGCCTGTTAATTGTAATTTAAAAGTCTGTAGTAAAGTTGGGCCGATCCCAGTGTCCGCACGGTCAAAGACGTTGTTCTGCGGCCGTTCGCTTGCTGGGATTGCGGGTTCGAAACGCGCCGGTGGCATGGATGTCCCTCTGTCGTGAGTGTTGTGTGCTGTCAGGTAGAGGTCCCTGTGTCGGGCTGATCACTCGTCCAGAGGAATCCTACCGAGTGCGGTTTGTCAGTGTGTGATCGCGAAGCCTCGATAATGAGGATGCCCTGATCCACTAGGTGCTGTTGTGCAGTCTGCTCGAACACTCATCCTATGTTTCTCCCCTTAATACGACAAATTTTCACAGTCGTATACGAAACAGGCAAAATTATATTTCTGCATATTTTAAACTTAACGTCATAAAGCTGGATAAGTATGTTAAAGTATTAACCCTTTAAAGACGAAACGTGTCTTATTTTATACAAGGACTCAGCGCGTACCGCGCAGTAAACGTATTCCATCTCAGTTATAAAAACCAGTATCTTAATGTTTTATAAGGCAAAAGTTGCTGTTTGTTCTGAGATCCGTACAAAACACATAAACGCAATGTGGGCACCACGTAGAATTTTTTAATGTTAAACCTGGTGGCAAGTAAAATAACCGCTAGGCTTTAAAAGGTTAAATTAAAACGTGTTGGATCTGGCTGATAGGTCTAATCTAATAAATATCGTATTTATAGAACATATGGTGTTCGTCGATGTGTTAATTCTTACAGAACACTTCAAACGTTTACGAGACACACTTACAGCGATACTGTCTTCAGGCAGAGCAGTAAAGAATGCCGTTTAATAAGGACGTATAAAGCCATGTTTAACGTAAAAATGCTAGGGGTTTTATTGCGGGACTTTCCACATTGATATATATATATATATATATATATATATATATATATATTTCACACCCCACACGGAAAGTGCAGGGGTTGGTTGTGAAGGGGATGCTGAGACATGTCCCATTTGGGAGGCACGGATTCTTTTTCGGAGATAAGAATAGCGGTTGAGGTCTTGCTGCAACAAAAAAAAAAAAAATTAAGGACGGAGGGAAGCGAAGAAATTTCCAAAACTCAAACAGCTTACAGGAATATATTACATCCATCCCCTGCATATACATTCACATTCATCCCCAGAAAGTCATATCCACGCCCCTTCTTCTCTCAGGCGTGGTATAAACCATGGCCATAATGTAAATATGATTATTGTTTATGGCAGATGAGTTCATAAATCTTATCAAAACTTCGCGTTATTCAACATAAAAAGTGTGAGTTAATACTGGATTTATACAATTTCAGGACCCAGAAATGTGAGCACAGAACGGAACTGGACTAGCTCTGTCTCTTTGTAGTATATGTAAGCGGCTCATACATGTCAGTTTGTTGTTACGTATGCTATGAAGAGGAGAAGAAGATGGCAGAAATAGAAACTAGTTGAAATGAGTCACAGTTGCAGTGTGCGTCTTTGCACGTGAGATTTTGTAGCTTAACATTTTAAAGCCTAGCGGTAACTTTACGTACCGCCAGGTTTAACATTAAAAAATTCTACGTGGTGCCCGCATTGCGTTTATGTGTTTTGTACGGATCTCAGAACAAACAGCAACTTTTGCCTTATAAAACATTAAGAGACTGGTTTTTATAACCGAAGTGGAGAGTGTTTACAGCGCGGTACGCACTAAGTCCTTATATAAAACAGATACGCTTCGTCTTTAAAGGGTTAAGAGACTGGATTGTATAACCGAAGTGGAGAGTGTTTACAGCGTGGTACGCACTGAGTCCTTATATAAAACAGATACGCTTCGTCTTTAAAGGAATAATTCTAGTATCCTCGAACATCGACTCCATGAAAATATCAAATTCATCGTGTTTTATGGAGTTCAGTAGAAACATAAAGCAAAGGGTTCTGCTCAGATGGACATGGTTTAATCAATATATTTTGTACATCAAATTTAAAAACAGCGACATCTTTCCGTTGAAATTTTAATGGACTTAGTAATTCAATCCAATGCAATTCCATTCAATTCAATGTGTTTCTATAATAATAATAATAATAATAATAATAATAAATTTGAGTTCCCCTATTACAGTACGTGGGACTGCCAACCGATAAATACCCGGTTGTCACGGTCGTTTAACAGACTTTATGCCAGTAGGTTATACGGACTGCTTATCAAGAACACGGTAATGAGAATTCAGATTTCATTAAAAAGTGTGGGGTGTATTAAGCGGGTGTATAAATATAAACGGCTAAATGAGGCTTTGTTTCATGGATATGTTCATGGAAGTGGCGGTTTTATGTATAAATATAATTAGGAAAGTGAAGGCAAAGTTGTTACTGGCTTTCTTCTTGGACAACTTTGATCTCATAAATAGGACTAACACGGTGCCCCGAATTATCGTTAACAACAAAGTGAAATGAGACAACAGTCTTCACAACTAGTAGAATATATTATAAACTTACTGTAAATTAGGCGACATGTTTCGGTCCAAACGGACCACCATCAGGCCTATGTACAAGAACTTGGTTTATGAGTGGATGGGTAAAGCCTTTGAGATCTCAGAAGGCGTTTATATGTCCAAGTCAGTGTCCAGGTTGTTAAATACAGGTATGGTGTAACATACTGTAGATAACGTAAGGTTGGTGAAACACTAAGTCTAGATCTAAGGCTAAAGTACAATGGTTGACCCTTGGTAATGGGGAGTAATGTTCTTTTTCTTTTTTTTTTTTGATTTAAGGTAGTATATAACAATGTGGTTTAACTATTTCATGTATACATTAGCTATTGAAATATGTGGTAACTCCTAGGTTAAAATATATCTGTTGTAACTAGAGCTAGGTAGTTGGATTAAAATGTATCTAAGTATTATTGTTGGTGTTGCTTATATGTAAACTTTTGGTGGGGTGAAGAGTGGTTCGATGGTTCTGTTGTGTTTGTATCCGGCTGTTTGGAGTTCTTATTGGTATCACTCGTTGTTATTTAATTTCCGGTATTTGCATATGGCTTCCTACACAGGACAGCGAAGATCTGAATTACACTGTGACTGTAGGATGCCAAGTTAAAGATGTAAGATCTGCAGAATATAGGCTGGTAAGTTAAGGGTATAGAATTTGCAGAATATTAAGTACTGAGCTAAGAGTGTACCATATGAAGAATGTAGGCTGAAGAATGAAGGATATAGAATCTGAAGAATGCAGAAAAATTAAGGATGTAAGATCTGAAGAATGTAGTTTACAGAGTTAAGTACAGAGGATATGCAGAATAAAGGTTACTGAGTTGATTATTTGAAAGTTACAGACCATAGGCTGTTAAGTGAAGGGGACGGGATCTGCAGAATGTGGACTGAAAACTTAAGGATGTACCGTCTGCAGAATATAGGCTGAAAAACAAAAGTTACAGGATCTGCAGAATGTAGGCTACTAAGATTAGAATGCCCAATCTGCAGAATATAGGCTGAAAAATGAAAGTTACATGATCTGCAGAATGTAGGCTACTAAGATTAGAATGCACAATCTGCAGAATATAGGCTGAAAAATGAAAGTTACAGGATCTGCAGAATGTAGGCTACTAAGATTAGAATGCACAACCTGCAGAATATAGGCTACTAAGTTAGTATGTAGGCTATGTAGAGTGTAGCATTTCGGAATCTTGCCCGTGTCTCCTGTGTAGTGTCGCCTCCAATTTGCATACATAGCGAATGTGTGTGTGTGTGTGTGTGTGTGTGTGTGTGTGTGTGTGTGTGTGTGTGTGTGTGTGTGTGCGTGCGGGTGGGGGGGGGGGGGAGGGGGAGGGAGAATCCGTAGTTTTGTCATACCACAGCCACCCCACAGTCATAAAGCTGCGACATCAGACTTCCAACTTTTTGTCAACTTCATGCTTATAAACTCAAGACACGCTGTATGGATCCACTGAAGATATGTTTGTATTGTTTAGACAAGAAAACAAAGGCCAAATTTGAGGTTCTCACAGCGCTTTATGAAGATTGGGGTCTTCCATGATATGACTTCTTGTCGACTGGTCCCTTTTGGACTGCTTAGACCCTGAAGATGAAGACACGGAGCCATCTGAAATACCGGTTAGCAATGAGCAGGACGTCATGTACGAAAGAACAGTTGAGTATTTAAGACAAAATATCTGAAATATTAGGCTGACTGTCGGACAGCCAGATACCCTTAACCCTGTAAAGACGAAGCTTATCTGTTTTATATAAGGACTCAGTGCGTACCGCGCTGTAAACACTCTCCACTTCGGTTATAAAAACCAGTCTCTTAATGTTTTATAAGGCAAAAGTTGCTGTTTGTTCTGAGATCCGTACAAAACACATAAACGCAATGTGGGCACCACGTAGAATTTTTTAATGTTAAACCTGGTGGTACGTAAAGTTACCGCTAGGCTTTAAAAGGTTAAAGCCAGTAAAATATTTCTGTAATGTGTGATATCACGTTTTGTTTTGTCAATACACTTGAATTAAGACCACTGGCACAAACAAATACAGTTTACTGTGGAACAATATTTTGTTTGCAGTATGTTACATGTTTTGGCCGTAATGGGTTTTATACAAAACCTGATCATGTTTCATTAAACATGTAGCATGTAGAAAAAAAGTTTTGTTTTGTGATAAATTGTAGTTGAGTTTGGCGGTGTTTAACGGCGTTCTTGTTTGATCTCTAAGTAAAATATTATTTTAAAGTTGTTTACGTGCTTCATTAAACAGCTGGCCGTGATGACGTATAGAGGAGCTGAGGCACAGCTCCGTATATTGTTAATCTCTGCACTACGTGGAGGTATGTGCGTAGATTTGTACTCCGGCCTCTTTATTCCGAATAATATGACCCACTTTTACTGTAATTTTTTTTGCCCCAAAGCCTTTCTGCACGCTATAATGAAACTTATTATTTATGGAGCACACCCGCTCTTGAGTCTTACAATTTGCAGTCAGCCACAATACCGACTGAACTATCCCGGTTCTAAACTGATTTCTTTCTAAATGCGGACTTCAATGAAGGCAGCAAAAAACTTTGATGTTTCATAAAAGCAGGAACTTTGTTAAGCAGTTGAGAAATTTTCAGATTTTCAAATAGTGAAGCAGGTGTTACACAGTGGAGTGATCTATGGGCCAAAAAGGCCGTGACACTACTGGTTAGGTGTGATATGTGACGTCGGAAGCTGTGGGTAGGCCTCATCTAACGACGTGATATGCAAGATACGCGGCAGATGCCGGATGGAAAAGGTTGGGCGTTGTGCGGCCCCGAAATATTGATTTGTTTCAGCTGCGGTGCCTGCTGGCGGAAACAGTGTACTGTAGGGTGTACTCGGTAACGCCTTAAAACCTTCAGCATTGCTTTGGGTGACACATTACAAGGAAGGTCTTGATGTATTGATTTTTTACGATGATTTGCTTTTAGCCCTTTAAAGATGAAGCCTATCTGTTTTACATAAGGACTCAGTGCGTACCGCGCTGTAAACACTCTCCACTTCGGTTATAAAAACCAATCTCTTAATGTTTTATAAGGCAAAAGTTGTTGTTTGTTCTGAGATCCGTACAAAACACATAAACGCAATGTGGGCACCACGTAGAATTTTTTAATGTTAAACCTGGCGGTATGTAAAGTTACCGCTAGGCTTTAAAAGGTTAAAACTCCTATTTGTGTTTCATATACAATGGTTTGAAGAAGAAACGGTATTACAGGGTACGATTGATAGCCGAATTGAAATTGGGAGATATTATGGAACGGAAATGGATGTGGACGACACGAAGGTAATGAGAATATCCAGGCAACCATCCCCAGTACAAATCATGAGAGATCAAAAATGACTGGATAATTTGGAAAATTTCGGATATTTGGGTAGTATGATAACAAACAAGGCAAGCTGTACACGTGAAATTAAACTGAGGATTATCATGGCAAAAGAAGCACTTACCTGCAAATTGGACTTAAATTTAGGGAAGAAACTAGTAAAGTACTACATTTCGAGTATAATTCTTTATGTTACTGAAATTTGGATTCTTCTTAAAGTAGATCAGAAATACCTGCAAAGTTTTGAAATTGGACGTTGGAGGAGAACGGAGATCTATTAGACCTATGGTGTGAGACATGAAGAAGTGTTACATAGCGTCAAGGACGATAGGAATATCCTACATACAATAAAGAGAACGAAGGCTAACTGGATTGGTCACATCTTGCGTGCGAATTACTTTCTAAATCACATTATTGAAGGAAAAATAAAGGCAAGAAATTAAAGTGTTGGGAAGACGAGAAAGAAGATGTAAGCAGCTATTGGATGACCTTAACCTTTTGAAGCCTAGCGGTAACTTTACATACGACCAGGTTTAACGTTAAAAAATTCTACGTGGTGCCCACATTGCGTTTATGTGTTTTGTACGGATCTCAGAACAAACAGCAACTTTTGCCTTATAAAACATTAAGAGACTGGTTTTTTATAACCGAGGTGGAGAGTGTTTACAGCGCGGTACGCACTGAGTCCTTATATAAAACAGATACGCTTCGTCCTTAAAGGGTTAAGGAAATGGGAGTATACTTAAAATTGAAAGAGGAAGCGCTAGATCGCACTGCGTGGAAATTCGCATTGGAAGAGCCTATGAACCTGTCTAAGACAGACTGCAGAATGACGATACAATACTGATTTGAACTTGAACAAGTTCATTGGTACAGTGACTAGGCCACGACAGGCAACAGAGACCGTCTTCATCTCCAAGCAGTCCAGAGCATCAAGACGGACTTTGGGTCTCATTCAACCTCCTCTTTACTGTACACTGGCATCACCTTCTCTGGGCTAAAATGGCCGGGGCGTGAAGCTGACCAATTCTATCCAGTGCCGAAGTTACGAGTGAATGGAGTTGGACCTCCACTCCCCCACATGCCTTCATGGTGTGCACAGCACAGTATTGACTGCTGCTTTTAATATAATCCATATTATTTAATCGGATATTGAAAAAGAAATAAAATTCTAATGACCAAATTTATTTGGAGTTTTCTATACCAAATTTAAATTAAACTTTTTTGAAGTTTCAGAGAATAAGTTGGTTGATAGGCGGAGAAATATGTGCAACGTTTCTGCCAGGCACACACAAAATAATACAGAAGTCGCAAGCTGGCAAGTGCCATAGAACATTCCTACCGTATCGGTCGTTCATCAGCATTCCCGTCAGTGGACGCGAGCTGCATACAGATGGTGTGCATGTCGGAGACAGCTGACAGGCGAGCATGCGAACTCGTCCCGTCTCATATAAGCTTTCGCCCCGCCGTACTGAATTCCTTCGCTCAATCTGACTTTTACTTCCATTTACAAATGGAAAGAAGGAATGGTTTCCTTCATTTTTTTTCTCCATCAGCGATCCCATATTGTACAGTCTCTTAAAATAACAGTCAGCAGAAATGCCACTAAACATGTATAGGCCAGTTTGTAGGATAGGATACGATTTGTGATATATGTGTGCCTGTTAATGGGCTAGTTGGTAGTAGTTAAGGGTAGCACCAAGAGATGGCGACAAAAAGCGGCAGTACAAGGTGTCTATGTTGCAGTCGGTACTTTAGTCTCGAACTTTGCCGACACAAAATATATCGTATGTGTAATAAGGAGCAATGTATATGTACGCCTCTATTAACCGAATGGTGGAACGTTGGATGTTGCAATGGGCTGGGCTTTTGCCTAGGGAGGGGACAGACTGTGATTTAGTAACGTATTTTTCTTTTAAAACTGTTTTGGGAGATGCCTGTTTGGAAGGCCAAGAAATTGATGGAATTCATATGTTTGTTAGAATTTAGCAGTACTGAAATTTCGTATTATTTAAGCAAGAACTTTACAGTTCTCAGGAAATACATTTTCACAATCAGTTTTCCCAAAATGTTATCTATTTGCGATATTTAGGTTTCTCATGCTTGTGTGTGTTAGATATTAAGTTATTTAGCATGTGACACCGTGTAAATTGGTAGATATGTGCAAGTGATTAGGAAGAATGTGCTGCCTCCTTCTTCATTACCGAAGCCACGTCGGCGTAGATGTAACGGGCAATAATATTTTGACCCGTACTTTCTGTTGTTCTACTGCATTCCCTAAGGGAAATGAATAACACTTCTTAGAGTGAATTCCCTGTAGAATCTACCAAGAAAGTAAGTAAAGGTAAGACAATCCCATTACAGGCCTGGACAGGCCCTCATGGTTCCAGGAGGTCGAGGCTCCCAGATTTCTAGACAGTCAGCACATGAAGGTGGTAAGGTTGTCAACCCTACGCACCAGCCGCGTTTACCCCCCAGGAAATATTCCTGGTATTCATTTCTGTTAGAGTCTGAGTCCACCCCAAGGCGACCGACGGGATTATGCCAATGAAAAAATCCACTGACACCATCAAGAATCGAACCCGCGACCTGCCGGTTTGTAACGCAGTGCCTCAACCCTGCAAGAAAATAAGTTCCACTCTATAATTATTGCAAGCAATATGAAATAAAAGTAACGAGTCTGTATGACACATTGAGGGAGTTCACACAAATGCAGTGTAACAGACATCAAGCTTTGCCAGTGTAGATTTTTCCCCTACAACCCAACTCTTCAGTTGTTGTCAGTTGGGCATGTAGTGGGAGAATGTATCTGGAGCTTGAATTTGACAATTAATCTCTACCTAAACCTAATGTTAGTAACAGGAACTAGAATAGCATAGGCGGCAAATTAACTAGGCCACAAATTTTATGATCCGGGATTCGAAACCCAAGAGAGGCAGAAGTTTCTTTTCTCTCTAAAGTATCAGGCCGTTTCCTGGGCCAACCCAGATTCCTATTCAGTGGGTATCAGGAGCGCTTTCTCCAGGAAAAAAGCAGCCGAAGCATGAAGTTAAACAATCACGTCCATCTAGTAGAGTAGTTAAGAATGTGTGGAGCTGTACCCTTACTCCCCCCCCCTCATTGCCTTCGTTGCGTGGAAAGGGACGACTTTCAGTTTTTATATTTAGCAGCATAGGTTCGGAGTGTGTTTACTTTGTGGAGCAGAGTACCTGTTGGTAAGGTGATAGTTGGTCACCTGGTCAAGTAAATCCCCAGCATTTTGTTTAACCCAGAGTTACATTACTGTGCTTAAGAGAATTTGCCAAACTTCTCAGCGTTAAACCTGATAAACCCAGAGCACAATTTCTCCTTTCTTTAAAATCCTTTTTAATATTGTCCTCTGTGTGCTTAAATATCAAGATGACCTCTTCGTTTTAGGGTTTTCATGCGAAGACCTCTGTGAATTTTTCTCGTCCCCTATATTTATGTCTCATGCCCTCCCATTCATCCTCCTTGATTTAATCACCGTTATGATATTTGGTGAGCAGTACAAATGATAAAGTGATCCATGTGTAATTTCCTTCATCCGCTTGTTACTTCCTCCCTTTTAGCCCTTTAAAGCCGAAGCGTATCTGATTTATATAAGGACTCAGTGCGTACCGCGCTGTAAACACTCTCCACTTCGGTTATAAAAACCAGTCTCTTAATGTTTTATAAGGCAAAAGTTGCTGTTTGTTCTGAGATCCGTACAAAACACATAAACGCAATGTGGGCACCACGTAGAAATTTTTAATGTTAAACCTGGTGGTATGTAAAGTTACCGCTAGGCTTTAAAACGTTAAGTGCAAATTTTCTTCACGGCACAGTGTTCTATAATCTGTGAGGCTTTTTCCAGTAGTAGAGACGCCGTGACTGCCGGGCAACTTCTCTGACTTCGCTGTGTGGCGTGTAGTCTAAACATGACATCAAGGCGTAGAAAGAAACATGATTTGTCTTAGCAAGCTGCGAGTGAATATAATGGTTTTAGTTCTGCTGTACGTTCTGCCTGGAGGGCAGTAAAGGTACAGTTTCACTCATTCTTAACCTCGGCACTGCATACAGTTGAACGGTCAGGTTCACGTCCCGGCCGCTTCACTCCAGGGCAGATTAACTCTTTTACCTATTGAATTGGGGCACGCGGTGGTGCAGTTGGTTGAGGCACTGCGCTACAAGGCGGTAGGTCGCGGGTTCGATTTCCGTTGATGTTACTGGAATTTTTCATTGACATAATCCTTCCGGCCGCATTATGGCCCTGGAGTCGACTCAGCCTCTAGCAGAAATGGGTACCAGCAATATTTCTTGGAGGGTAAAGGCGGCCGGTGCGTAGGGCTGAGAAACTTGCTTCTTTCATGTGCCGATTGTCTAGAAATTCTGGGAGCCTCAACCTCATGGAACTCTAAGGGCTTGTCCGGTCCTGTACAGGGATAGCCTTACCTTTACCTTTACCTATTGAATTAGAGTCTAGTGGGACTCAAAACTTTTCTGCACGTTTTGGACAAGAGATGAATGTGCCCCCCACGCTCGGCATCTGTCCATGTTTTGTCGGTAATCCAGCCAGTAACCGATACACTATACTCACTGCGCTACCCCGACTTAGAGCAGGTGCCTTTAATGTTCGCATAAATGCCAGTGAGTATGCGGCGGGGGGGCCCCCCCCCCCTTCCTTCCTACATAAATTTTCACATAACTGAACTCTAAGAATTACCCCCTTCAACCTCGAATACCCTACCAATCACTCCACACCTCTCCAACGTTCAACTTGAAAACCCCATCTCAATCTTCAGGACTGTGCTGCTGTTGATAGATGCGAAGGCGGGGGTTTCCTATTCCAATGCACGGGCTGTTCGCGTCCGTTCCGGTGGATATTAACCCTTCCAATACTTACTTGAATGCGAAGATATTCACAGAAATGCAAACTTTGGTACTGTGTGTAGGGAAATAGATTTCCCTTTCTCTAGTCAGTGATACATAAGATATAAGGGTGGTTGGCGTACACGTTTTAAAGAATAACACATTCTGGGTAAGGCGTAACGTTATTTGTCTCAGTAAGGACAGACTTGTTTATGTTCACGTCAGGAAGGTGTATGAGCAAGAGGAGGTATAGCTCCACTGATTTTTAACCTGGGCGCTAGATGAAGGTAAGTGGTCAGCTTCACTCCCTGTCGGCATTACCGCTGGGTAAAGCGCCAGCCGTACCCATTCAGTGTAGTGTGTTAAACCGAGAGTCAACCTAACAGTTTTGAAAAAAAGATTAATTGTTGTGCTGTTGCGGGGATTCGAACCACAATCCCTTGGTCGTCCTGTCTATAACCTAATGACTATACCGACTGAGCTGTCCCGACTTAAAGTTTTGTTCAATATCCAGGCGAATAATGGATTGATACTTAATGATTTTAAATTCTGTGGACCTGAATGCTGTTTGGTCGCGATTAATAAAATAATTTTGAAATTACTTGAAGTTTTGTAGTGGTATTTCTTCTAAACTGAACGTAAGGTTTGATTTGTCATTATTTAGTGTTCTGACCCGTGATAAGTGGCTCCCTGTCACCACGGCGTGGCGCGTCCTCGGGTTGCGGATGGAGGAACGGCCTCCAGTTATGGAGGGCAGCTGCAAATACATTGAATAAGCAGTCGCGGACAGCCGAGAAGGGGTGGTTCTCCAGATTGGGGGTGGGGCGAGGTGCTAACAACTCCTCACTGTGAAAAAGTATGATGTTACGAAACATATGGACAAGCCTCGGACCGGGACCGATTCTTTGAAGAATGAGATGGACGGGGCATGTAGCACGTGTGGGGGAAAAAAGAGGTGCATACAGGATTTTGGTGGAGAGACCTGAGGGAAGGAGACCACTTGGGAGACCCAGGCGTAGATGGGAGGAAATATTAAAATGGATCTTCAAGAAGTGGAATGGGGTCATGGACTGGACTGAGCTGGCTCAGGATAGGGACAGGTGGCGGGCTGTTGTGAATGCGGTAATGAACCTCCGGGTTCCATAAAATGCGGGAAATTTCTTGAGTAGCTTAGAAACTGTTAGCTTCTCAAGAAGGCCTCTGCTGCATGTAGATAGTTAGTTAGTTAGTTAGATAGTTAGTTAGTTAGTTAGTTAGTTAGTTAGTTAGTTAGTTAGTTAGTTAGTTAGTGAGTTAGTTAGTTAGTTAGTTAGTGTTCTGACATTGCGCATTTGCAGTTCCGCTATACCAGATTCGACAGTAAGAATGACACCAACATAACTCTGTCTTGTGGATTTTATACACGTGCAGTATCTGTCCGGTGTTTTTAAGGTACATGACCCTAGTGAGGATCATTTGGAAAAACTCCTCACATTCTGTGGGGCTGTAAGGTTCATTACCATGTTCACAGTAGGCCACCACTAATCCTACATAATCATATGACTTTATTCAACACCATACCATTCTGTTTCTTTAAGATATGTTTTAATATTATCCTACCGTATCCACGTGGTCCCCTTCCTTCAGATTTCCCGACCAAACCTTTATCATATTTCTATTGTTTCGTACGGGATATGTACCAAATCCCTTTGTTCCTCTTTTATTTCTTCATCCTTGTAATATTTGGCAAGAAATAAAACCTACCAGGCTCCTCAAAATGAAATTTTCTTCGGTCTGACATTACTCTTTTGACAGTAAACCGCCAATGTTAACTTTTAAAAGAACAAAAATCGGCTTTTCATTGGCTTTACGTAGCTCATTTCCGTGCATATATTTATATTTCAGTAAACTTAAAACAACAATGCACAATATTTCGTTTTGTATATATATCTTCTGTTCTTACTCTTCCCCGACATGTTTCGGCATTTATATTGCCATTTTCAAGGGGGTTCACGTGTGAGCCCCCTTGAAACGGGAACCCCCTTGAAAATGGCAATATAAATGCCGAAACATGTCGGGGAAGAGTAAGAAGAGAATTTAAAAAAATACAAAACAAAATATTGTGCATTTTTTGTTTAATTTTACTGAAAGCTTTTCATTACTTTAAAGTTATCCATTCCGTGAATGTTTTCCATCAATGTATTTAATTTATTGTACCAACGAAGTGCTTACTACAGACTGTGGAACCATGTAAATTGTGGCTCGTCACTGGCGGTTGATTTAACAGCTGTCACACTGTGCTCGCTGAATATGGCACGTTTGTACCGAAACATGTCGCAGCTACATGTTTAACAATTGTATGTAACTAACAGGCCTAATGTGCATTAGTTGGTACAATAAACTGATCACATTCAGATTTTCCTGAATTTGTTTGTGGGATATACATCTGTATACTGCATAACGAGGAATTTAATGACCTGTACCCATCACCAAATATTATTCGGGTAATCAAATCGAGCAGAATGAGATGGGCGGGGCATGTAGCACGTATGGGGAAAAGAGAGATGCATACAGGATTTTGGTGGTGAGACCTGAGTGAAGGCGACCACTTGGGAGACTCAGGCGTAGATGGGAGTATAATATTAAAACTGATCTTCAAGAAGTGGGATAGGGCATGGACTGGATTGAGCTGGCTCAGGATAGGGACAGGTGGTGGGCTCTTGTGAATGCGGTAATGAACCTCGGGGTCCCATAAAATACGGGGAATTTCTTGACTATCTGATAAACTGTTAGCTTCTTAAGAAGGCCTCTGCTCCATGGAGTTAGTTAAGTTAGTTAGTTTAGTTAGTTAGTTAGTTAGTTAGTTAGTTAGTTAGTTAGTTAGTTAGTTAGTTAGTTAGTTAGTTAGTTAGTTAGTTAGATATACATCTGTAAACTGTACATAAATTGCAACGCAGGCTGGGGAGACATAGCCCGTGCTGTGACTAGGCTAGGGGCTGACTGGTCGGGAAGTATTGGTTTGGTTCCGGGAAAGAAAAAGGCACTTTTCTCCTGTCAAAAACGTCCAAATTGGCTGTGGGGTCCAAATTTCCTTTTATCCAGTGGGTGTCGAGGTTCTTTCCCCAGAGATAAAGCGTGACGCTGACCCCTGCCATGTAGTTTCTTGGTTAGGAATGAATATACCTTCATGGCGTGCATAGATACAAATTAACAGTACGTACAGAAACGCAGCGCTCTGTGCTCCTGTTACACTTGTGCGTGTATCTGTTAACACATTTCCAACTTATTCTCCTGTAGGCGTTACTTCGATATTACTCTCACCTTGTCTTTGTATTCAGTGTTTGAATACAGCGTCACGTGTTGGTGAGAAATTTCGTTTAACTGTAAACTTCTTCCCATTCTGTTGCTATGTAATTTGAATCAATACCCTAAAACGTGGAGCAGTCGAGTTTGCCTGTCTGTCTGCCAGGACTTGTCAGGAGAAAAGCCGTGTTGATTCGAGTTAGCTCCAGGGTAAATGATACCTCTTCATGTCCGTACACTTCAAAATCCGGGTAATATACACAGAGAAGGGGAGTGTCATGCAGTTCTTGTGTGAAGTTGCAGATCATGAAACGTTTTGCTTGCACTTATAATGGGGTAAAATTTTATTGTTTAACCCTTTAAAGACGAAGCGTATCTGTTTTGTGTAAGGACTCAGTGCGTACCGCGCTGTAAACACTCTCCACTTCGGTTATAAAAACCAGTCTCTTAATGTTTTATAAGGCAAAAGTTGCTGTTTGTTCTGAGATCCGTACAAAACACATAAACGCAATGTGGGCACCACGTAGAATTTTTTAATCTTAAACCTGGTCGTATGTAAAGTTACCGCTAGGCTTTAAAAGGTTAAGGTAGACGGAACTTGAAACATGGAAGCCAGAAATTTGTATATTTTACGGGTTCCAGACTAATGTACACTGTACGCTTATCTTGCATATCTTGTGGGAAATTTAAAGTGTTTTTACCCTTTCGTTGTTCTGTCTGATAAGTCAAATTAAAAAACAGGCTAGTGTAGCGGTAACGTTCTAGCGTGGCCTTATATTCGGCATGTGCCTGTTTTGAATCTCGGCAGTGACATTGGCTAGTCTGAATTTGATACATCGTGTTTTTTGTCAGCCACTCCAGAGAAATTCCAGGGGTAGCAGGTGGAGTAAGCTACGACATCTTCTGTCCAAATTACGTCATTAGTCACCCTAGTATGACTGGCTGCTGTATATGAGGGCGTTGTTTAGTGAAAATATCTGTCCCATTTTCAAGGTTCAAACATTATGCTTCGCTCTAGAAGATCGGATCGATAGGTTGTCCCGAAACGTCCGTTAATAACTCCCAATCTACACCATGTAACATCCCAAAAAGACGAAAATCTAGTTTCTAAAATTTTATTTCCTGTTCGAAATATTGGGTGATGGATAAAGCTGAGAAACCAAGCAATAATTCTAAGCAAATAACGTAACTAGAAAATACGTACTGTACAGTTAACGTATGCAATTATGCATATTCACAGGTTCGCTAAATAATGTATACATGGTTAAATGTTATTTAAAGTAAATGATTAGATGGCTTGTTAGGCATTGGCTGTATGACCGTTATTTTATATGACCAGTACCGTTTGACTCCCTTCGCTGCTAGTGTAATGTGCATGTGTGTGAGCCTCTCAGTGGCTACGGTTCATACGATAAGCGAGCCGACAGGAAGTAGAGAATTATATCAGTCGAAAAAAACGTTAATTTAAAGCATACACAGAAAAACTAGACAAATACAAGTAATGTATGGAGGGTAATACAATTTTTTATTTTTTCTGTTTATTAACATTACTTTTACTAAGTTTATGCACTTCGTTTCCCAAATGTGTAAACATTTTTGTGTGAAGCATTACTCTTTCGTACTTCACATGCCCAAAAATATTTATTTAGTCGAATAGTTGTTCTGTAAAATAAAAGAATTTCGTAGTTAAATTTCCTTCTCCTTCCCTACTTTACACAGACTTTTCAGGTGATACGTAGGACGCCTAGATACGGTGTTAAATAAAAGGTGTGACATGTTTTAGAGGTAACAGGCTCACTTAAAACTATATTACGTCCACACATGTCGATTTGTATATGCACCATATTGTCATCCACTCTTGTTCTGTCTTAACCCTTTAAAAACGAAATGAAACCTGTTTTATATAAGGACTTAGTGCGTACCGCGCTGTAAACACTCTCCACTTCGGTTAAAAAAACCAATCTCTTAATGTTTTATAAGGCAAAAGTTGCTGTTTGTTCTGAGATCCGTACAAAACACATAAACGCAATGTGAGCGCTACGTAGAATTTTATAATGTTAATCCGCTAGGCTTTAAAAGGTTAAAAGAAGATTTTTCTCACAGTTCTTAATCACCACATGTAAACCCAGCCTTAAATGTCGCTCAGATTAAGGGCATATTGCAATGCGTGTTAGACTAATCCTTTTCCATTAATGCAAAGTCATGAAAATGCATCAGTGTTAGCAGCTGGAGTAGGTGGAATTACTTTAAATAATTTATCCTATTTGTTTTGCAAAATTTAGGTCACAGACTCCGCGGTACGTCCTTTCTATTCAGTTTTCTTCTTATGTCATTGCTCATAAAGTAAGGCGGTTTCTGCTAAGAACTAAGTGTAAGGCTAGAGTACACCTAGGTGAGGTAAAGGCTGTGAAACGCGGGAGGGAGTGGAAATTTAGCTCCATTCGTTCTCAGCCTCTACAGTAGGTGGAGGTGAGTGGTCAGTTTCACGATCTGGCCGCTTTACCTCCGAGGGAAGCGCCACTGGTATACACTAAATAGATTGCTGACTGGGACCCACAGACGCTTTAGACTTTCGGAAAAGATATAAATATACTAAACCTGCAAGGATTCGAACCACGGTTTCTCTGACTTGCAGCCTCTAGCTTAGTTGCTTTACCGTGTTGAATATCCTGTGTCCTCACATAACTTTAAGAATTTATCTAGTTAAGTGTAAAGTTATTTTAAACGACTATAGTATTAGTGTCACTGAGAGAGGCACAAAGACTGAGGGTTTTCGAGAATAGGGTGCTGAGGAGGATATTTGGGCCTAAGAGGGACGAGGCGACAGGGGATTGGAGAAGACTACATAACGAGGAACTTAATGACTTGTACTCATCACCAAATATTATTCGGGTAATCAAACCGAGAAGAATGAGATGGGGGGCATGTAGCACGTGTGGGGGAAAAGAGAGGTGTATAGAGGATTTTGGTGGGGAGACCTGAGGGAAGGCGACCACTTGGGAGACCCAGGCATAGATGGGAGTATAATATTAAAACGGATCTTCAAGAAGTGGGATGGTGGGCATGGACTGGGTTGAGCTGGCTCAGGATAGGGACAAGTGGCGGGCTGTTGTGAATGCGGTAATGAACCTCCGAGTTCCATAAAATGCGGGTAATTTCTTGACTAGCTGAGAAACTGTTAGCTTCTCAAGAAGGCCTCTGCTCCATGGAGTTAGTTATAGTATTAGTGTCGGCCACAGTAATAGGGCTGTAGATCTAAGGATTGTATGGTCTTCTAACGCTTGAACATTTGGGTCGCGAGTTCGATTCACATTCGAGTCATATATGGTGTCTGCTTTCCTTCTATGTTTGTATTGTTGTGTGTAAGTGAAGGTATTAAAGCGAGACCATTTCTAGTCCAAAAAACCCCGCCTACGTCAGTTAAACCTTCAGAGCTTACTGGGTATTTATGTACCAGTACGTTTTAACACTAAACACTCTACATCTGGCCCACACAGTGTATTACGCGTTCCACATACTTCTTACAGTAAACAGTCATTGTCTTCATACGTGCATTCACTGATTACTAGTTTTAATGAAAGAACACTGTGTTTTATGCGGTATGTGAATTGAAGATAGAGATTTACATTCGAACCCTGTTATAATGTCGTCGGTTTATACGACACCTTGTATATAGCGTCAGATATTCTGTGGTACCAACTAATTCGTCACTGTTAACTATATCATTATATTCCTCAGTTATAACAACACTCGTTTATAACGACACAAAGTATTCAGTCCCGTTCATGACGTTATAACAGAGGTAGAATGTACATTAAATAAATTATTTCCAGGCTTCATAGGCCTTCAAAAGATTCTGAATTCCACAAACCGGAGGCCTTGGGCCACTTTGGCCTCTGTTGCCATAAAGGAAACGTATTTTTTGTGTTTAACCCTTTAAAGACGAAGCGTATCTGTTTTATATAAGAACTCAGCGCGTACCGCGCTGTAAACACTCTCCACTTCGGTTATAAAAACCAATCTCTTAATGTTTTATAAGGCAAAAGTGGCTGTTTGTTCTGAGATCCGTACAAAACACATAAACGCAATGTGGGCACCACGTAGAATTTCTTAATCTTAAACCTGGTGGTATGTAAAGTTACCGCTGGGCTTTAAAAGGTTAATATTGGTAATCGTGATGTTAAATTTTATGTATTTATTATTTTTAAATCAAAGTTATCTTTAAATTGTCTTATTATGCATACACATGATGAATTCGAGTTCTTTGGTGCTTTAATTAAAACAATATGCTTTTTCAATGTCTGTAGTGAACTGCCTCTATTGCCTGAGGTCTCTTTCATTATGTATACTCTAGCAGGATATAAAACTAAGTCAGTTATATCTAGACAGATGGCAGGACATTTCACCGTGTCTCCCTGCTATTCATATCCATTGTGATTCTAATTGAATGACATTACAAGAGTTGTAATGACAAGCCTTTAGAAGTCACTTTCGTCGTAGAAACGTTGCTTAAACTTTCATTATGACCCTGGTTATGGGCGGCAATGGAACACTTGCTGAAGCTGTCGTTAGAATGACTAACCACATGTGGAAGTGTTCCCGTCGTAATCGTAGGTGTGGCAACGTAGAACAATGATCAGACGCTTTGTTGAAACCTCGCTTGATCTTCGTTTTACATGTATACTGTGTTATTGCAGGTTCACTGCAGCGGATTCCGTAACAGAAGAAATGCTGTGAAACCTTCTAAGATCGGAAAATGTTAATTAGTGTTCACGCGTTTGTTTAGTTCATTTAAGAGTACTTGTAAGGCGCTTTTGCAAAATTGTGAAAGCTACTGTTCGCTTCGTCATGTCTATACGTCCGTCCGTCCGTCCGTCCGTCCGCATGGAACAGATCAGCTCCTACTGGACGGATTTTCACGAAATTTGATATCTCAGGATTGTTCGGGAAAACTGTTTAAAAAATTCAGGTTTCCTTAAAATCTATCAAGAATAACAGGCACTTTACATGAAGACCTATGTGCACTTATGATAATATCTCGCTGAATTCTTCCTAGAATGGGAAATGTTTCAGACAAGAGTTGTAGATAAAATCAAAACACACATTTTATGTCCAGTAACTTTTTTACAAAAATCGTGCCGCTTACAAGGTAATGTAGAAGAATATGTTAAAGCCAGACAGGCCACCGATGAAAATACAAGACAGCGCCTGCGCTTTGCATGCTGGATAACTGGGGCAGAAATACAGACACACACTCAGAATACATAAAACTCATTATTGTTAACGGAAGTACGAAATATTCTGTATTTCGACAGCAATGTAAATGGAGACCATTGTTGCGAATCCCATGGTAACACTGAATGCTTCTATACACGTGTTGTCGACAGCTACACGTACAACGACGACGGCAATAAAAACAGAAGACACTTTTGCGTTTTCGTGGCAACAGTGATTAAACGAACGCGGTAAAATCTAATGTTGCACCACATTGTCTGCATTGTTAACTGCAAGGTGATTCGTTCCGCTTTATTACAATAACAATAAAGACATTTCCGGACTTTTTAATGTACTGTTGTGTTTGACGGGGAGGTGACTGGCTTCAGTGATAGTTTTAACTCCACTAGTCTTTTAGCGTTGGACAGGAGGATGAGTGTAAGTGATGAATTGCAAGTGATGTGGAAGGAAGCTGTCGTGACTCACTGAAAGATACTATGTAAGATTTTTTTTTTTGATAAACTGAGAAAAGCCGGTGGGTAATTTAAGCAATATAACATGAACCAGGGCCGTTATTAGAGTCTCAGATCTCTCGAAAACTAAGCACCAGTGCGAGTTTGTACGTCGTGAATGCCAGGGTACCACATCCGTGTTTAGTTTCCAGCTTGTCATCGCGGTAGCAGGGTTCAATCCCAGGGTGCCATGCGGGATATGGGCTGGAAACGTGACAATGGGCAGGTGTTTCTCTGGGCACTTTATTTTCTCCTGTCAGTTGGCGTTGCACCAGTGCTGTATACTCATTTATCAAAGGGTTTGTGCAGTGAAATAGGCCCACTTTAGGCTGCAGTCGTCTGCTACTGCATTGCGATTATTTCTTTTTTCAGAGTGCAAAAACTTTGTGACGCAAATTAAAATTTTGTACAAGCCTAGAGTGTACTTGACAGCTGGCTGTTAATCGGAACGTAGTCCCAAAAAACGATGGGCTGAAGTTAATAATTAAAGTAACATATAATATAACATAATATAATGTAATATAACGTAATATAATATAATATAAATATGTATATTATTATTATTCGAATCAAGATTATTCACACGTTGACTCAACAACCCTAGAGAGATTAGAGATAAAACACAATCGTATATTAAAACTGAAAAGTCAAGTACGTAGAATATACGTAAGACGTTAAAAAGGGAACATTAATAACATTAAGAAGATGAATCTACAAATACAGATAGCCAAGAAGAGAACATGTAATATTAAGTATTGTGTGTATACTACAAAAAAACAATCCTAGTGTGTTTGGATGTAGGTAATTTGTAAGAAATTTAGCCAAAATTTGTCCAGTGAGGAAAACGGACGAGGAAGTGATGATATGAACCCGAATTTATTTCGTACGTGTCAGAATGATTAGTATGTGAAAGTGGGATACATTCCACGAACTTAAGTTTCGACGCCCGTATTTATCAGTATCCAATAGAAGTCAGTCATACTCCCCAGTTGGTGGGAATAAGACGTAAGGAATGCGACGGGGGGGGGGGATATTTCACCAGAGCAACACTCATGGGTTGTTTCCCTTCTTTCGAGTCCTCTCCCCAACCTTCATCTCTTTTATTTCGAACATTCCCTCCCTGTCTCATCTTCTTGCTGCACCCTCAGGAACATTTACTTAGTTCCCATGAGGACAGTCTCTCCAAAAGAAATTACGGATATGTCTGAGAACATAGCATGATATTACAGTTGTTCTGAAGTTTTCTGTACTTAATTCCCACCAAAGGGGAGTGTAACTTCTTGTATCATCTTGCTACCTATTTTAATTAATTCAAGCCATCTATTGTTCATTCCTTTAGATGATGATGCTAGAGTCTCAAATCACAAACACCGTGCTTTGATTTTCCCAACGAATTAAATTCTAAATCCTTCACGAGACTGTAATAGCCGCTTATCTACGTAAGGAATTTCTTGCATGTTGTGTAATACAAATATTCATCAAAGTGTTCACAAAAGCCTGCCCCTTATCCATTTTTGTTCTATTTAGCTAAATAATTTCTGTACTCATCACCAAAGGTAGTCCAGGTGATCAAATCGGGAAGAATGAGATGGGCAGGTCATATGGCACGTATGGGGGAGGGGAGAGGTGCATATAGGATTTGGGTAGGGAGACCTGAGGGAAGGAACCGCTTGGGAGACCCAGGCGTAGATGGGAGTATAATATCAAAATGGATCTTCAAGAAGTGGGATGGGGACATGGACTGGATTGAGCTGGCTCAGGATAGGGACAGGTAGTGGGCTGTTGTGAATGCGGTAATGAACCTTCGGGTTCCACAAAATGAATTTCTTGAATAACTGAGGACCCGTTAGCTTCTCAGGAAGGATTCTGCTCCATGGAGTTAGTTAGTTAGTTAGTTAAATAATTTCTTGTTTACAGGTGTTAATTCGCGCGTGCATTCACATCACTGAGCTGTGTCCCTGCTCTCTCCAAGCATCACACACCGGCTTCTTTTTCCCATTCCTTAATGAAAAGGTAAGTCCTCGATGGTTTTCTTCCTCCTTTGTTACGTATGTCTTATTTGTTTAACGACGGTTTGACAACTGCATAGAAACATGCAGGGAGCGTTAGGTGAACGGGAAATGTGGAAGACCAGGAAATGAGACGTCATTTTCAGGACCCGAAACAATGTAGAAATGGTGATTGTAGAACGGTTGCAGCCAGCGGACAGGGGACGGTGGAAAGGGGGCAGTCAACCTAAAAATAATCGGGGTTCTTCACTGAGTAGCGTACCCTTACGTGTAACATGGTGCGTATTTCAAACGATGGATGTTCCCATGCTAAATTGCATTTCAATATTTGTTTTATTTGTTGTGTAAGTAAATATATATTTTAGAGATTGAAGAAAATTTTAAGAGTATTGCAAATACATTCTGCGATATGTATAAAACATTTGATAAATCAATAGATAATCTGCAGATCAAATACGGACCTTTTGGGGGGGGGGTAAAGTAGATGCTTTAGAGAATAAATTTATAATGTGCTGAACCCTATAGGTCAGTTGTTATTCCACTGCCAGGCTAAAGTAAAATCGTTCTTTCTTCTACACAATGTAGTTAATTGTGCTGTTCATATAATTCCTACAAAAGCAGCAGTAACTTCCGTATATGAAATTAACCGTTTGTTCTTAACACTAACCCTTAATTAATACTCAAGACTACGATTCTTTACTGTGAGGTACGGATTTTAGATTGAGATAATTATTATAAACGTTTGTATCGAATATATATATAATGATTGTTAGCAGTATATCACTTGCTAAGCATTTTCAAATTGTATGTGTTTAAATGTGTCCACTTGGCACAGTACAGGAAAATGGACACAAGACTGACTTCTCACTCCACTACTTCTACCTTCTTCATAATAGTCCCGCTGCGCCGAAACACGTAGAAGGCTGAATAAAGACAGTTAATTGCGTCTGTCTATAAAGAGTGTATTGTGGTGGTTTCTGATTTATGCAAATATAAAGTGATAGTAATTTTCACAACTATTTCCTTCCACATCACTTCGAATTCTTTACTCAATAATCAACTTACAGGTTTTACATTCATCTCCGTGAATTAAATTAATGTTTGGTAAATTCAGCTACAATAAACCAGCCAATGCCGTACCGTCAACAAAAAATCACACAAAATAATACAAGATTTTAGGGGATTTTGATATTTTAATATCATAAGAGGGATTTTAACGTTTCAAGAGCCGCATGAATAGCACATCTTGAAGAGTTTTGTATAATAAAATTGATATATTCCTCCTTGAAAATGGCAGCTGGCCAAAACACGTCGGAGGAGAAATAAAATAAAATAAAATAAAATGAATTAAACTATGTGAAAATTTTACATTTAGTTGGTCTTGAATTTACGAAAAAATAACTTACGATTTGACGATAAATAAAGTGTCATTAATTAAAAAACAATAAACAAAATAACATTTTTCTGACAGGCACAACTAAGTCACGGTCTCCTTATTTCAAGTTTTTTCGTTCCCCCCCCCCCCGCCCCCCCAATTCGTGCTATTACACGTCGCCCTTCTCAATTTTCGTCGGAACAATATGAGGTAGAAACAGAAGTATCTGTGTATCCTCATCATATAATTAACTCCAATCTTTCGTTTCTAAAGTCCCATACGATAAACATAAGGTGAATAAAATTAAACCATGACTAGGGCGTGCAGTCGTGGAACAGCCCTGTGCCCCGGCAGGCTGTGGCAGTAAACGTGTTACAGTTGGCCGTGGAATTGAGTCTCAAAGCAAAGCAGTTCGCGCGCTACGTAGAATGTCCTGAAGTCAGTTGGTTTTGTCGGGTTTTCCGCTACGAATTACCACTGTAGCTTGCGCACACGTTTCAGTTGTTCCGGAGCCACGTACAGGCACTAACGCAAACAGAGATACCATTGTACTATTTCTGTGTGGCAGAAATAACGATTTTTAATTTTTATGTATTATGCGAACTGGAAAACCTGCCCCTTCCCTGAGGTATATTTGAGTGCCTTGTTAGTATTTGTATGTCCCTAAATGCCATGAAGGCATATGGGGGAGTAAAGGTATAGTTCCACTGTTTCGTACCACACAGAGAAGCTGAAATTTTAAAGGACTAAAACCAAAATTACAACTTTAAATCTATAGTATTAACAGATCAGTCTTTGTAATGGAAAAACAGTGTTTTAGCTGTGATGTAGGAACCGATTTTATATACACTAGAACCCGCGTATAACAACATCGGTTTATGAAACGCCTCGCCTGTAGCGTCAGATGTTCTGTATTAGCAGTTAATTCGTCACTGTTAACCATAACATTATACTCCTCGGTTATAACGACACTCGTTTATAACGACACGAAATGTTTAGTCCCCTCATGACGTTGTAAAAGAGGTCGACTGTATTTCATTTAAAAGATCTTACAGCATTAAATTTTGTCGTTATGCAGCATTAATACCGCAGTTTATCCCCAAAAATGTCATGCATTTTTTGTACGTAACCGTATATTCTTCCATTTCCTACATGAACATTACGTTTTATGTGTGTGTGTGTGTGTTTGTGTGTATATATATATATATATATATATATATATATATATATATATATTCATTTTTCTGCGTCTTTATTTTTTATTACATATGTCGACAGCCGTTTATGTATTTTAAATTTGTACTTTTTTACTTTTAAAATTTTTTCTTGTTGTTTTTGTTTACATCTATATATTACTACATTCTGTAAAAGCCTTTTCGATAAGAATATTTTATCTATTGTTTTTCTGTAAAATATATCGAATTAAATCTTCGTGGAGGGGGAAGGTTTACGCTGAATAGTTGCCATATTAACTCATGTTTCAGGCAGAAATAACGCTTGCCAAAATACAAAGTGCACTTAGAGTCTACGCGGGGGGTGTGTTTATATGTGTATATCGTGCTGCAGCACAAGAAACTCTGCCAAGAAGTCTGTCCGAATGCGTGGAATCAGAGAGGAAAACTTCAGGCTGTGAAATAGAGTGGGCTGCGGCTGAACAAGAAGCACACGGAAGAAATTGTAAATTATACTTGGCTGCTACGTTTGCTATCATTTCTAGAAGATTTGTTTTGTTCGTGACTTTGCTTTATGACAAAGAAACGCAACCAATTACATATCAGCGTGTAGAATTTGTAAGCAGACGGCCAGAAGTTCGAATCCTCCTACAATATATTTTATTACTTGGAGTTCTTAATATATTATTTAAAATTATTATTATTGTTACTGTAATAACACTAATATAATATAATATAATATTATATTATATTTAATCATACATATAATATAATGATATTATTATTATTATTATTATTATTATTATTATTATTATTTGGACTTAACAATAGTCATCTAACTGTGGCCTAGGAAGAATTACATAATGAAGATCTTCACAACGTGTACTCGTTGCCAAATACAGTCGAGCCCGTTTATAACGACATCGGTTTATACGATACCTCGCCTATAGCGTGAGATATTCTGTGGTACGAATTTATTTGTCACTGTTAAACATAACATTATACTTCTCGGTTATAATGGCACTAGTTTATAACGTCACAAAATATTCAGTCACATTATAAACATGTTCAAGTCCATTTATAAAATGGTAAAATAAAGGACAATGAGATGAGCGGAGTATGTAGTACGCATGTGATATGTTATAGATGAATATAAAAACCTGGCTGCAAGCTAAACTGTAAAAGGTCACTTGAAAGATCTTTACATAGATGGGACAGTAACTCACTTGCTCTGAATAAAATGAGTGGAACGACTTGATATATGGGGCTGGGAACAGAAGATATGGCGGGCCCGCCTAAACACCATAATGAAAAGGAAACTGGGGTAACTAAGTCGGTAAAGCGACCAGGCTACGGTCTGGGAAATAGAGGAATCAAAATTGTCCAGACCAGCGTCGGAGCCTACAAAGCTTCCTATTCGAGGGTTAACGTGGCCACTTGCCTCAGAGTAAATCAGCCGGAGTGTAAAGGTAACTACTTACTTTTATCCAGTACTGAGGTTAAGTATAAGTGGAGTGTACCTCCACTCAACACTGTGACTTCACTGCGTGCAGAAAAACAAATTTGCATTATTTAACCCTTTAAAAACGAATCGTATCTGTTATATGTAAGGACTCAGTGCGTGCCGCGCTGTAAACACTCTCCACTTCGGTTATAAAAACCAGTCTCTTAATGTTTTATAAGGCAAAAGTTGCTGTTTGTTCTGAGATCCGTACAAAACACATAAACGCAATGTGGGCACCACGTAGAATTTTTTAATGTTAAACCTGGTGGTACGTAAAGTTACCGCTAGGCTTTAAAAGGTTAAATGCTAGTGGTTACTACACACACACACACACACACACACACACACACACACACACACACACACACACACATTACCAAGTTTAACATTCAGAAATTCTACTCTTTTCTTGCGGAATGTGTTTGTATGTTACGCACATTAAGGGACTGGTTCTTGCAACCGAGAGGAAGTGTTTACTGCGCGGTACGAACCGAATTTTTAAACATAATTCAGGGTAATTTTAGTCTTTTAAAACGGTTAGTGAACATAAAATTTCCATTCGCTGGCGAGAAATTTCTTATAGAATCTTCAGCAAATCGGAAGAATAATGTTGAACACGTGCCAGTTATGCCTTTAGTTCGTTGGTTGAATGGTTACTGTGAACGCCTGAGACACCGCGTCACAAGATGAACACGACATGATCGATTTACGGCAGACCCTGACAGACCGCCCACTACAGTTCTAGCTCTTATATAAATGGTTCCGTCTTCCCGCTACTGGATTGTTTGTCTGCGTGAAGGCCCCTAACTGTAATTCACGATGAACAGTGTCCATTAACGACGTTCTTGTGCGACCCCTGACCGCACGGCTTCCTTCTTCCGGTCGCATTCTGCCTCAGTTCACATTTATCTCGACCTATCTGATGACCCGCTTGACAACTATCAGTGCTGTCACAAATCTACTTGTTTTACAGACATACATAAGTCCACTGTGCCTCACTTTGAGGCACAGTGGCGATTACAAGTGACATATTCTTTAAGGCTATAAAAATCGACATTCTCCCCCCCCCCCCAACAGGGTCCGCTTATGGGTTTAGCTTGGTCCTTACAACAGGCAGTGCTTTCTTACCTAAATTGTGAATAATTGCGTAAACATTATGCGAGGTACTTTATCGGAGTTAGATAACAGGATGAAATTGTAATCTTCCATCGTCAATGCAGAGTTTGCTCGAAGCGTAAAAAGAGATCATGATAGCCTGAGAACGGTCTGGAATAAGGAGGGGCGGAGGGGAAGGAAATGGAAGGCGGTAGAAACAGAGATGGAGGGATAGACAAGTGGCCGGATGGGTTCGTTGATCGATTGATGGTTTGATTGGCTGACAGACGGACAGACAGACAGACAGACAGACAGACAGACAGACAGACAGACAGACAGATAGATAGATAGATAGATAGATAGATAGATAGATAGATAGATAGATAGATAGATAGATAGATGGATGGATGGATGGATGGATGGATGGATGGATGGATGGGGTGGGTGGGTGGATGGGTGGGTGGGTGGATGAATGGATGGATGGATGGATGGATGGGTGGATGGATGGATGGATGGATGGATGGATGGATGGTTGGATGGGTAGNGATGGGTGGATGGATGGATGGATGGATGGGTGGGTGGATGGATGGATGGATGGACGGATGGGTGGGTGAATGGGTGGGTGGGTGAATGGATGGATGGATGGATGGGTGGATGGATGGGTGGGTGGGTGGATGGATGGATGGATGGATGGATGGATGGATGGATGGATGGATAGATGGATGGATGGATGGATGGATGGACGGATGGGTGGGTGAATGGGTGGGTGGGTGGGTGAATGGATGGATGGATGGATGGGTGAATGGATGGGTGGGTGGATGCATGGGTGGGTGGATGCATGGATGGATGGATGGATGGATGGATGGATGGGTGGATGGATGGATGGATGGATGGATGGATGGATGGATGGATAGATAGATAGATAGATAGATAGATGGATGGATGGATGG
>BLKM01000776.1:274464-297530 GCA_013340265.1 Coptotermes formosanus | reverse complement strand
TGGATGGATGGATGGATGGATGGATGGATGGATGGATGGATGGATGGATGGATGGATGGATGGATGGATGGATGGATGGATGGATGGATGGGTGAATGGATGGTTTGAGGGATGGATGGGCAAAGAGACAGACAGACACATATGTAGGTATATAGACAAATTAGATCAAGAAAGGACCAAGGAAGAAGGACTAAAGTAAAGAAAAGGACCGTCGCTTCATATTTCTGTGAAAGGCGGAGTCGATATACAGTAACACTGCGTGCGATGGCAGCCCTGTGCGATCCTGTGACGGAGCCTTACCGCCAGCAGGAAGCACGGGACTGGCTCTTGCCCAAGGCCGTCTCCGCTATTCTATCACCCCGTATCTACCACCTAATTTTCCTTCTCATTTTCTTCCCACCCTCTGTGACGCTGTCGCCCATGTCTCCAGAGAATAATCCTCCACCCCACCTCATCCTACTGCCACCACACAACCCAGGAGCGTGAAGATTGATTCGTTGATTGAAAACAAGAAACGTTTAGACCTGTCCTTCCGATTTAAGACCATCTCCTGTGTCTTCTTTGTGGAGGCGTAATGATGGTTAATACAATTTTATGGTTTATGATTCTGGCTCAGTATTTCAGGAAATTGTTTAGTTGATGTACCCGTTGCATCTCACTACGCTACAAGTCGGAAGGTCGCGGGTTTCGATCCCGATGGGATCACTGGAATTTTTCACCGATTTTATCCTTGTTGCCGCACTATGACCCAGGGGTCGACGTAGCCTGTAACAGAAATGAGTAGCAGGGATGTATCTTGGGGGTAAAAGCGGCCGGTGCTTAGGGATAACAACCTTGCCACTTCCATGTGCCGATTTCTAGAAATTCTGGGAACCCGAATCTGCTGGCCCCCTAACGGCCTCTCCAGGCCTGTATAGGAACTGCTGTTACACCTTCCATCTCATTGTGTAATTGCACGTAACGCTGGATCTCAGAGTAAAACTTCTCTTACCCCTTTGGCTTCAGACTTAAAATTAACGCGCCCATTTTTACAAGAGTACACCTGCACTCGTCCTTTGTCCATAAACATATCTGCGTACATTACGGGGACCTTCATACTTTTTACATGTCGCCTAACCTTACAGTGGCAAAATCGAGAAGGATTGAAGTAATTAACTCTGACATTCATTAATATTTCTTTGCGATTTCTTCCTTTTTTCTTTCTTTCTTTCTTTCTTTCTTTCTTTCTTTCTTTCCTTCCTTCCTTCCTTCCTTCCTTCCTTCCTTCTTTCTTTCTTTCTTTCTTTCTTTCTTTCTTTCTTTCTTTCTTTCATTCTTTCTTTCTTTCTTTCTTTCATTCTTTCTTTCTTTCTTTTTTTCTTTCATTCTTTCTTTCTTTCTTTCTTTCATTCTTTCTTTCTTTCTTTCTTTCTTTCTTTCTTTCTTTCTTTCTTTCTTTCTTTCTTAGCCCTTCCCTCTTCTGCCTACTTGTTCACAGCAGGTGTCGAGGGTTTTTGTGATTTCATTTGATCACGCTCAAGCACATACCACAGTCGGTAGGACTCCTCTGGACGAGGGATCGGCCCGTCGCAGAGACCTCTACCTGACAACACAAACACTGTACAAGTAACAAACACCCCTGCCCCCGGTGGGATTCGAACCCACGATCCCAGCAAGCGCTCGGCCGCAGACCTTAGACCGCGCGGCCACTGGGATCGGCTGTGATTTATTTCAGAGCCTTTATTATGTGATGCAGAAATGGGTTGCATTGTCTACCTAATGTCTTGTACACGTTTCATGGACGTACACTGCGTCTTGAGAACTCAGCAGTTCATTAGTAATTTTCCGGTAATTAGTAAGAGGCAGCTGCAGAATCCGCTCCTCTTGAGACACAACGGGAACTAGGTCAAGACGTAAAAGGTAATAGATGGAAATGAAAAAGAAGGATTTCAAACTCAGTGACCCGAAAACTGCTTCCCAGGTACCAACTTATATCATGCAGTTTAGAATTTGATGGGGGCGGCGGTGGCGTAGTTGGTTGAGGCACTGCGCTACAAACCGGCAGGTCGCGGGTTCGATTCCCGATAGTGTCAGTGGTTTCTTTCATTGGCATAATCCTTCCGGCCGCACTATGGCCCTGGGGTCGACTCAGCCTCTAACAGAAATGAGTACCAGGAATATTTCCTGGGGGGTAAACGCGGCCGGTGCGTAGGGCTGACAACAATACTACCTTCATGTGCCGATTGTCTAGAAATCTGGGAGCCTCGACCTCCTGGAACCCTAAAGGGCCTGTCCAGGCCTGTAATGGGACTGTTTTACCTGCTTTAGAATTTGATACATTTGAGGTTTCTAGTGTGGTCAGTGTGCTAGATTGTGGTTCGTCCGGTTTATGGCACTGTGTGTATTCTTGTGTGGACAATGCTGCTTTCCAACTTTAGGGTAGAATTGTGAATTTGAAGTTTACATTGTGGTAAAGGTTTGAATTGTGCTCTTCTGTGTCACGACAGCGTACACGCTGATAGGCGGTTTACCAACTTATGGGGGGAACCTACTGCCTTCAGCTTTGGAGCGAAATTGAGCGACATTAGGAAAATTTCACCTGTCCAAACTTGGGCTCACTTCTGTTTCGAAAATGGGAGGCGACGTATTCGTCCGAAAACTTTGTAACCACCTACATGACTGAACATTTTCCTAATTTATAAAAGTACGCATTTTGAATTAATGTTCGTTTCCCGTGATAGAATAGGTGGCACAGTTGGTTGAGGCACTGCGCTACAAACCGGTAGGTCGCGGGTTCGATTCCCGATAGTGTCAGTGGATTTTTTCATTGGCATAATCCTTCCGGCCGCACTATGGCCCTGGGGCCGACTCAGCCTCTAACAGAAATGAGCACCAGGAATATTTCCTGGGGGGTAAAGGCGGCCGGTGCGTATGGCTGATAACCTTACCACCTTCATGTGCCGACTGTCTAGAAATCTGGGGCCTCAACCTCCTGGAACCCTCTGGGCCTGTCCAGGCCTGTAATGGGATTGCTTTTTTTTTCCTGTGATGGAATTTAACCTCTATTTTTTTCGAATGGCGCGACAACCCTCAGGGCTCACAACCTCACAACCCGAATTAACCTTTTAAAGCCTAGCGGTAACTTTACGTACCACCAGGTTTAACATTAAAAAATTCTACGTTGTGCCCACATTGCGTTTATGTGTTTTGTACGGATCTCAGAACAAACAGCAACTTTTGACTTATAAAACATTAAGAGATTGGTTTTTATAACCGAAGTGGAGAGTGTTTACAGCGCGGTAGGCACTGAGTCCTTATATAAAGCAGATACGCTTCGCCTTTAAAGGGTTAATGGACTCAGTCGCATGAACAGTACAAGTGTTCATTACGACGATTTACCCTATAATGTTGAACTTCGAACTTCATTCATTGTGCTGTCCGAATGAAATCGGAATTGTATGCAGGTGCTTTAAAATAAACGTTTTCCGCTCACGCTTGTATTGAGGTTATATTTACACTGTACAACAATAACCTACCTACAGAACACATAGCTTTAAAATTTATTGTTTTTGACGTGGTAAAGCTCAGAGTAGGGAGTTGCTGAAGGTCATTTCCCATTCATTCAGGAAAATTAATAAACAAAAATTTTTGCCGCATGTAGACTAAAATTTATCTAAACATTATTTGAAAATTCAGTTTTTCTCTTGTAGAAAACACTGCATCTTGAGACATTTAAGTTTCTCGCAGCAGTAAGCGTCAAGTTAATGGTTTTCTGTTAAGTAACGTCGTGTAGTTTAGAAGGTGGGTACTGACGTTTCGGTGAAAACAGCTGCCTCCTTTTGAATTGCGCAAGATCTGAAGAAGGAGACAGACTGTTTCATCGAAACGTGCTTATCAATCTACTTGCAAAATACTGGTGGCTAATTAAACACCGTGCGAAAAAGGTAGAGAAAAGAACAGGTGTGTAGCTCCATACATACCTTTTAAAACCTAGCGGGAACTTTACGTACCACCAGGTTCAACAATCAAAAATTCTAAATGATGCTGACATTGCGTTTATGTGTTTTGTACGGATCTCAGAACAAACAGCAACTTTTGCCTTATAACACACTAAGAGATTGGTTTTTATAACCGAAGTGGAGAGTGTTTACAGCGCGGTACGCACTGAGTCCCTATATAAAGCAGACACACTTCGTCTTTAAAGGGTTAATAACAGCAGTATATTGACTGTGGTTAGCCAAAAATTTTCTCTGAAGAAGATGAAGGGGCCAAATAACAAAGGTATTTGAAATTATGACTCTGTTATTTGATAATATATAACCGATGCATTCTTATGGAACCAGTCACTAGAGTGAGTGGGCTACGCGGTCATTCGAATAGCGACAAGGGCAGTAAGTTTTATGTCTTACCCAAAATATCCACCCCGGCTGTAGAATCCACCCAGCCTCGTGTTCTTTGGTTACCAAAGGTTCTTACTTCGGACGACAGAGCGGCTGCAGCTTGAGGCTAACCAATCATCGCATCTGGTTCGGAGGTTAAGGGCGAGTAAGGCTACCTCGTATATCTCCAGTAGCCCCATACGCCTTCATGGCCGTCACAGAGGCAACTTAACCTCTTAGCTGCACTGAATGTCTATTTAAAATGTAATGTGCTTAAAAATTCCAAAATATCTAATAAGAGTTTTAGTTTACCGGTTTCCACAGTGAAAATATTTCTTGTTTATTCACACATTTATTGTAAAGTTTTACTTGATTTCTCACATTGCAAGCCAAAAAGCCCCAATTTTTTTGGCCTCTTCTGTTAAAATATTTTTCCTTCATTTTTATTTATTCCTGTCCCTTTTACATTCGTTTCTTCTGTCTTCCATTACGCCATTTCTCTACTCTCATAAGGACAAAATTCGAGCGTCCATTTCACATCCAAAACTACTTCAACTTAACTTTTTCTCCCTCTGGTCCAAGTCATTGTTATCACTTTCCACTCTCCCCTATGTAGTTTCAGTATTCCACAGCCCTCTATAGTTCCTTCTCTTCTATTCCATGGCAGCGGTCAGCAGGCGTCATCTGTTTCCGACATGGCCTCCTCTGAAGTTTAGTTCACAATTCCTCCGCCGTATACGGCGCCAATTTTCTATATAAGATACATGCAGCACTGAGGTCAGATAGGCACCAACAGTATATGACGCAAAACGCAGAGATAAAAGAGACGCACAAAAGAAACATGTTTTTGTGACTACTACACCCAAGGACTCTCCACTGTACTCAATGATACTTGTATTCTGGGGTTTTGGTTCCAGTTCAAAGCACTGCGCAAAATTAACAGGGGTGTATTTAACATCGCTACAGTAGAAACAAAGCATTAGAAAGACGCACTTTAACCCTTTAAAGACGAAGCGTATCTCTTTTATATAAGGACTCAGTGCGTACCGCGCCGTAAACACTCTCCACTTCGGTTATAAAAACCAGTCTCTTAATGTTTTATAAGGCAAAAGTTGCTGTTTGTTCTGAGATCCATACAAAACACATAAACGCAATGTGGGCACCACGTAGAATTTTTTAATGTTAAACCTGGTGGTAAGTAAAGTTAGCGCTAGGCTTTAAAAGGTTAATTCGGGTTTTGAGGTTCTCACAGCGGCATTGCTGAAGATTTAATTCTTCAGGGATGTTACATCGTGCCGACTGGTAAATATTTACCGAAGGTCTGAAAAGAGTACAATCTAACGAAATGTCTTTAAATATTTACACGTTCACACGGGGTAACATTCCAGATATTTTGACACTGCAGACGCCTTGTAGTCTTTCTTATGATATCTCTTAATTCGACTCTCCATACCTGGGCACGCGGTGGCGCAGTTGGTTGAGGCACTGCACTACAAGCCGGAAGATTCCCGATGGTGTCAGTCGATTTTTTTTCATTGGCATAATCCTTCCGGCCGCACTATGGTCCTGGAATCGACTCAGCCTCTAACAGAAATGAGTACCAGGAATACTTCCGGGGGGGGGGGGGGGTAAAGGCGGCCGGTGCGTAGGGCTGACAAACTTACCACCTTCAAGTGCCGATTGTCTAGAAACCTGCGAGTCTCAACCTCCTGGAACCCTAAGGGGCTGTCCAGGCCTGTAATGGGATTGCTTTACTACGCTACAAGCGGGAAGGTCGCGGGTTCGATATCCGATGGGGATATTTTATTGACTTAATCCTTCTGACCGCACTATGGCCCTCAGACTCTAAAAGAAATGATTACCAGGTTTATCTTCTATGGGGTAAAGGCGGCCGATGCGTAGGAATGCCATCCTTACCACCTTGATGTGCCGATTGCCTAGAAATTCTGGGGCCCCAAAGTCATGGAGCTGTCAGGACCTGTACAGGGCTGTAATGGGACTGCTTTACCTCACATCGATCTTTGTGCTGATTTACTGCAAATATAAATCCTAATATGATAGCCTTCTGTGATGTAACACTGCCTATTCTGGTGGGTATATACCGACGTTTCAGAGGAACCTGCTCCTTCTGTCTTGGTAGATCACGCACCCTGCATTATTTCAGACTTCTGCCGCGGCGTGAGAACTTCGCTCTTTTGGGATGTAACACAGCGTAGATTGATAGTTAGCTACCGACGTTTCGGGACAACGTATCTGACCAATTTTCAAGGGTCAAGCGGTCCAGTCTTGTTGGACTGCTTGACCCTTGAAGATGGGACCATAGGTTGTCCCGAAACGTCGTTAAATAACTACATATCTACGCTGCGTAACATCCCAGATGAGCGAATATCTCATCATCCACCCTAATTATGGCGGAAGGAGGTTTCTCTGAGACGTTGATAACATCTAAAAACCGAGACGGTGTCACGCCGCAAAGGCTGTGATTTTCATAGTTACGGCTGCAAAACTTGAAGTCTCGCAAGTGTAACTCTGCCCTCCATACGCACGTGATCAAAATCAATAGTGACATGTTCCAGACGAACTCGAATTCAACGTAAACAGTATCCAGTATTGTATACTGTATACTGCTTCTGCCTCTTAACAGAACGACAAGGTACCGAATTTTTTTTCCGTTGCAGAAAGGTTTCGTATTATAGAGGTACTCGAAGTTTGGATCCTCGACACTGTAAACTTTTTTTCGATAAAAGCAGGTTTCTCTTATGTCCAGGTTCTGTTTAACCCTTTAAAGACGAAGCGTATCTGTTTTATATAAGGACTCAGTGCGTACCGCGCTGTAAACACTCTCCACTTCGGTTATAAAAACCAGTCTCTTAATGTTTTATAAGGCAAAAGTTGCTGTTTGTTCTGAGATCCGTACAAAACACATAAATGCAATGTGGGCACCACGTAGAATTTTTTAATGTTAAACCTGGTGGTACGTAAAGTTACCGCTAGGCTTTAAAAGTTTAGGACGGGTGTCACTATATAGTACTATCTTCCATAGTCTGCTTCCTCGCACCATGAAATGTGATTTGTCTATTCCTCGTGATATTGCATGTCACCTACCATTTTATTACGCTTAAAAGAATTTTTTAAGTCTCCATTCATTCTTCTGAACCTCTGAGTTATTCTATTTACCCTGCACGTACCTCAGCGTTACGTTATATGTAAATATTTTCAAACCATCTGTTTAGTGTAGTAATTCGGTTTTTTTCCAACAAGCACAGGCCTGCATTTTGCGTCAAAGGAAAACCACATTCATATTGACGTCGCATTCAAACCATCGACAAATACCGGAAACCTGAAGGCAGAAAATATGAATATATAAAGGGGTTCGAATTTTATTCCGTGAAGTTTTGTTACATGGTCGGTAGATATAAAGAAATTTATTTTTTCTTTCCTTCCCCCCTTTTTTCAAGCTACTTTTTCTTCAAATAGAGTTGACCGAGTGGAAAATGATAAAGATGGGACCTTACAAGGAAGAGAAATGCAGAGGAAATATGGCCGACCATCGCTGTTGTTCGTTGCAGGTACTGCATTGGGCAAGGCTACTGTTGTTAAAGGGACGTTGCTCGCCGCCGCGGTGGCGCAGTTGGTTGAGGCATTGCGCTACAAACCGGCAGGTCGCGGGTTCGATTCCCAATGATGTCAGTGGATTTTTTCATGATTTTCTCATTGGCATAATTCTGTCGGCCGACTGGGGACAGAAATGAGTACCAGGAATATTTCCTGGGAGGGGGGGGGGGTAAAGGCGGCCGGTGCGTATGGCTGATATTGTATGGCCATTGTCGAGAAATCTGGGAGCCTCGACCTCCTGGCACCCTGTGGGCCTGTCCAGGCCTGTAATGGGACTGCTTTCCACCTGTTCTTCACATATTTAAATATATATGTAACTGAATATTGCTCCTCTCTGGGAGGTGGTGCACTGCAATCTGATACATAACTTCCGAGGTTCAGAGGAAACTGCCTCCAATTGCAGAATTTCTTGTACTCTGACGATGGAAGCAGCTCGCCTCTCCGAAACTTCGATAAGTAGCAACATGTCTCAGAAGGCTGAAATGTATTTACTACCGTGAGAACCTTTCATCTCAAATATCTGTAATCTTAACTCGATCCAAATTTACTTGCCTCTGCAGAACATTGAAAAACATTTCCTCAGCATTTCAGCCATTAACGTAGTCACTATGTCGACTGATCGAGGCCGGCTGTCTTATCATTCCAAAGTACAGTATATTGCCTTCGGGCGTAAACAAAAGGCATTATTGGAAAGCAAGCTCGTGATTCCCTTTCCAATATATCCTGCTCCTTCTCTTCATTTTTGTGCGTGCTGTGATGTGTAGTGTACTGTATTGTACTGTACTGTAGTGTACTGTATTTTACTACATTGTAGTGTATTATATTGTACTGTAGTGTACTGCAGTTTACTGTAATGTACGTTAATGTCGTGTAGCATAGTGTGCTCTACTGTACTGTAGTGTGCTGCACTGTATTCTGCTGTATGTAATGTATGTACTGTATGTATTGTCCTCTAGTGTATGTTACTATATTGTAGTGTAGCGTACTGCAGTTTAATGTAATTTAGTCTATTGTAGTGTGTTGTGCTCTATTACAGTGTACTATAGTTTACTGTACTGTACTGTACTGTACTGTGTTGTACTGCGCTCTAGTGTACTATATTGCACTGTTGTGAAATGTAGTGAAGTGTAGTGTATTACAGTTTACTGTAATGTACTATAATGTAGTGTACTGCAGTGTGCTCTAATGCACTGTATTTTACTCTAGTATAGTGTGTTGTAGTTTACTACAGTTTACTGTAATGTGGAGTGGGGTGGTGTGTACTGTATTCTTGTGTGCTGTACTGTACCGTACTGTACTGTACTGTACTTACTGTACTGTACTGTACTTACTGTACTGTACTGTACTGTACTGTACTGTACTGTACTGTACTGTACTGTACTGTGCTTACTGTACTGTACTGTAATATACTGTAGTGTAGTGTACTCTATTGTAGTGTACTATAATATACTGTATTGTAATGTAATGTACTGCAGTGTACTGTAACGTACCATAATACAGTGTAGTGTAGTACTGTGTGTTTTAGTGTGCTGTTCTGTACTGTACTCTCGTGTAGTGTACTGCACCATCGCAGAGCGTAGTGTAGTGTAGCCGTATTCAAATTTAATATCACCCATTTCGCGGTATTTTACTCTAAAGTAGCCATGAAATTAAGTATGTTTTCCATACTTCAGCCGTTCTCCGTGTGTATTTTGTACAGTGTTGTAGATAAATCCGAAGATAGAAGAACAGATAGGCACTCCCCTTTCTCCCCCATTAAGCCTATAAATTATGTATTGCTTGCGGGTTAAAAGACCGAGGATTAGAATATAGAAAACGGGCAGGAGAAATGAATTTTGTATGCGAGATATGACGTTCTCACGGCGGTATTCCTGAAGATTCAGGTCTTCTGGTTTGAGACGCTGTGTCTTTGGCTGAGTGTTTCCCGATGTTTCTACAGAATGCTTAGGGTCAAGCAACCTAAGTCCTTCTTCTCTGACTTCTTAACTTTTAAAGCCTAGCAGTAACTTTACATACCACCAGGTTTAACATTAAAAAATTCTACGTTGTGCCCACAATGCGTTTATGTGTTTTGTACGGATCTCAGAACAAACAGCAACTTTTGCCTTACAAAACATTAAGAGATTGGTTCTTATAACCGAAGTGGAGAGTGTTTACAGCGCGGTACGCACTGAGTCCTTATATGAAACAGGTACGCTTCGTATTTAAAGGGTTAATACTTGAAGATGTCGAGGAAGGCACTACCTTCTTTTGAAAAGGCGAGATCCATTAGCCCAATGATACAGCCCCGTATTCCAGAAGACCTGAGTACTCAACACGAGGTTTTCTTTTCTCCAAGGCAACCGGACTGACCCTAGAGCCCACCCGCTATCCTAGTAAGTGGGTATCTGGTGCTCCTTCCCTGGGTATAAAATGGCCGGGACGTGAAGCTGACCACTTGCACCCACCTGTTGTCGGCGTAAATAATACTTGAAGATTTGTAGGCACTCTCCCATACGTTTTATAGACGTTCTGCCGGACTATTGTAACACATTGACAGCTCCATCTAGTAGCGAAATTAAGAACATGTAGAGCTATGCTCTCACGTCCGCCTGTATTTCCATGACGTTTCTTAATTAAACATGTGCAAAGATGTACTTTTTGTAACTTATGACAAGACCAGAAGACGTCCAGTGGATGGCGACGTCAGAATCCCTAAAACAAATTTGAAAACGAATTTTAAAAATAACGTGTTTCGGACAGGTATGACCGCCTGGAACACGATGATGATGATGATGATGATGATGACGACGACGACGATGACGACGACGACGTCGTCGTCGTCGTCGTCGATTACGACAACAAGCTTGTAACAAGATACTAAGACAGGAGAATTGAATTTGGTTTTGTCATTAGTTTTCCTAAACAGACCACATCTACGGTTAGAATGACAAAGCGAAGGAGAATAAATAAGAAATAAAATAAAATATTATCATAGTAGCATTAAGCGGAATATTACATACATACATGAAATATGTTTACAGCTCGTTTATTCCTGCAGTAATGTCCTTTCGTTTTCATGCAAGGCTAAAATTCTCTTCCATTCTTTCTATCCTATGTTTATTCTCAACAGTTGTCAAACAGAAGGAAAGGAAAAGTTTTCTGACGGAATAATTTTCCCAGGAGGGTAGCAAAATCTGGCGTAGCAATATCAGACCAAACAGTAGAAGTATTTTCGTGCCCTACAGTTTCTTTAAGTTCTTTTACAAGAAAAAAATATATTTTCTATTATACATATTCAAATTCGGGACGATTTATTACGTAATACTTTTATTTTAGCGATGGTGAACCTTCAAATTTCACATTAACATGGATTGTCTTAATGATCCGTGTAGTCGGTCACTTTTTATAGGAATCTTCGCAAACAAACCAATAAATAGAAGCATGTATATACAGAGTGCCGCAAAAGTTCCTTGACGCTAGAGTCAGTGTGTTAAGCATCGAGCTTTAAGTGACTTTTGCGCCACTCTGTATATACATATTTTCGCTATGCAGACATCTATGGAGAAATATTGTAACGAATCGTGGAATATCCTTCTAGTGTGTAGCGAATATGGCATGCTGTATAGGAAATGAGGCATGTGATATAGTTGAGTACGTCTGCCATATGTTTCCATGTTATTCGGCGACGTATAACGTTTACATTTGATGTAGCATCAAAAAAAAACAAACTTATAACACCAAGTATTCATCTTTGCTATTCCCGTATATATAACGGAAAAACCGTGTGCAATAAACAGAAATTCATCTTTGTAAATTACGTTCACCAGGGCGGGGAAACCAAAAATAATCAGCGACCGTAGCGGGAGACTAATCCAGATACGAAAAATTCGTACGTTATGCCCTTCTTCCATTTTATTAAATGCGTGAAATTAGAGAAAAAAGGAACTAGCAGAGAACGGGAAAAGATTTTCATTTAATTCTTACCCATACATATACACTCTTTACTTCCATTTTAGTGTGCTTTTGCTACATAAAGATATACACATGACAATGCTCAAAATGTAAAACAGGGAACAATGCTGGTTTTAGAAGCGAGAGGAAAAAGGAAAGAATAAGTGGAGACCAAGAGGAAGTTATGTAACTACAAATGGAGGAATCAGCTTGGCGGGGGGGTCCCGACGCATAAAAAATGTATTCAACTGTACAAGTTAAGGTTCTCAAACACAAGAAAAGAAAGGGAGAAAAACTTGGCGCGCAAAAATAAGACTTGGATGGTAAATAATGGGCATAAATATGACTGAGCAAACGAAAAAGAGAGAAAATATGATTAGGAATTTTTTACTGTAGTTTCTTACTAAGGTTCACTACGTTTAATACACGTACCCGCCATCTTGTATGCAGACATACCCGCCATCTTGTAAGCAGACATACGCGCCATGTTGTAACCAGATATTCGTGTAACAATATTAACGGAAGCGGGATGTACAAATTAAATTGTTTTTATTACATTTTCAACTGACATCACCTTATGAGAAATTTAAACCTTGGCGATAGCGGTTATTTTTATGTGGACTGTAGTGCTCTTAGTAAAAAACTTATGTAACATCAACAAATGCACTCTTCTGTATTTTATTCGTACTGTCTTTTTACATAGAGACTACATGTTTCGGCGTTATTATCTCGCTCTATTCAGGGAAAATGTAGGAGCTATGTAAAAGACGGAACGAATAAAATATAGAGTAGTGCATTTGTTGGTGTTACATAAGTTTCTTCCTTTGTTACAAAAAAAAATAAAAGAAATAAGCAATGTAAAAATTTTAGTAGTCTTGTCCAAATTAATTTTCTAAAAAAAAATCTATAATCTTGATATTTCGAAGGACAGCTACTAGATAGACAGCAGGAGCTTAGGAAGAATAAAGAAATTTAAAAATATGTATCGATTGAAGCTCGACATTTGGCTGATACAAAGGAAGACACTGTAGAGTTTAACTCGATGTTGGACTGATAAACGTTTCCGGTTCTTATGACCTGAGGGTGAAGACAGGGAATTCTTCGGGAACAAAGGTAAATTTCTATCAAGTATACGACGTCGGATCCCATAAGTTATTATGATATAGTCCAATTCATTTTTAAGTCACAATATAAAATGGCTGGCTAATCGAATTGAGCAGACAATCCCTTATGAGACAAACAGCTCCATTCTGTGTGGGCAGCATAAGAAATGGTGACATGTATGTAATTTTTCGAAATACAAACAGTAACTACTAGGACCAAACGTAGTGGCGTATATTTAAACCGTTCTTATGTCAGAATTTTAAATTTCTAACATCAAACACAACAAGAAAAATCAACAGTAAATTTTTACCGTCACATATTTAACTACGGTTTCCACACATAACCCTTCGTTAAACTTAAGGGGATACTATGAAGTAACAATTTCATTGACTGTACGCGGCATACATTTGAAAACTTCTTCAAAAATAGGCTTAATTGACCAAGCAGCATTGCTATATCGCGTTATATTTCTTTATCGAGAAATGTCGAGACTGTAATATCGACCGAAGCATAGGCGCCTCTTGGCTGCTTCATGACGACATCACTGGCAGCACCCATTTTTGTCCGTAACTGTAAGAATAACAGTTAGATCGCTGCAGAGTAATAAACTCTGGGCTTCTATTCCAGGATTAATTTTATCGGGAAGAATTTTGCGCTATTACTGAAATATTTACTTACGCTTCCTCAATTTCTCTCTAATCGTAAAATGCAAGATATGAAGACAACACCTATTTGCGCATCGTGGTGGCGCAGTTGGTTGAGGCACTGCGCTACAAGCCGGAAGGTCGCGGGTTCGATTCCCGATGGTGTCATTGAAATTTTTCATTAACGTAATCCTTCCGGCGGCACTATGGCCCTGGCGTCGACTCAGCCTCTAACAGAAATGAGAACCAGGAATCTTTCCTGGGGGATAAAGGCGGCCGGTGCTTATGGCTGACAAACTTACCACCTTCATGTGCCGATTGTTTTGAAATCTGGGAGCCTCGACCTCCTGGAACCCTGAGGGCCTGTCCAGGCCTGTAATGGGATTTCTTTAGCTCTTGCATTACCTGTTAGCTATTTGCACGTGATATTGCTTGTTTATTATTGTCGCTATTCTTTCATAGCTCGAAATATCTTGGCACGGGTTTACAGATGTTCGGAAGAACCTTGAAATTGTTCCAAAATATTTTCCCTGTCGAGACATTGTTGTCAGAGTTCCCGTGAGAAGCCAGTTAACCCTTTAAAGACGAAGCGTATCTGTTTTATATAAGGACTCAGTGCGTACCGCGCTGTAAACACTCTCCACTTCGGTTATAAAAACCAGTCTCTTAATGTTTTATAAGGCAGAAGTTGCTGTTTGTTCTGAGATCCGTACAAAACACATAAACGCAATGTGGGCACTACGTAGAATTTTTTAATGTTAAACCTGGTCGTACGTAAAGTTACCGCTAGGCTTTAAAAGATTAAAGAGAGCTGTTCACCGGTCAGAGTGACCTCAGCCTTCAGGGAGAGTACTGTGGACTCAAAAGGTCAAGAGTCTCCACATGTATACGTAGAAAGATTTTACCTCTTAACCCTTTAAAGCCTAGCAGTAACTTTACATACCACCAGGTTTAACATTAAAAAATTCTACGTGGTGCCCACATTGCGTTTATGAGTTTTGTACGGATCTCAGAACAAACAGCAACTTTTGCCTTATAAAACATTAAGAGATTGGTTTTTATAACCGAAGTGGAGAGTGTTTACAGCGCGGTACGCAATGAGTCCTTATATAAAACAGATAAGCTTCGTGTTTAAAGGGTTAAAATTACTTAACCCGTTTCAATTATATTTGCAAAGAGATCTCACCATGAAAACTTGATTTTAGTCTTTAGAGATTTAGTGTTACTTGTGCAGAATTTGATAGCACACTTTTGTTGGTAAGGACATGAGAAAGAAAAGTAACATGAGGCTGAACGAATCTGCGTAAAGATGAGCCTAATATTTTATACTTGTAACAATTATTTCAACATGCATAAGATAGATATGTGTCCTTAATGTTGTTGCGTACTGCAATTTCTTTTTGGATTACCGATCCCGTTGTGCGTGTATGTACTACTGTTTCCAGTCTATATAAACGAACACAATAGCATTTCCCTCTTTCTTTTTTACCAGTATTACTGTCTTACTACATGTTTCGGTCGAACAAGGCGACCATAATCAGGTAAGAATACACAACTGTAAAGGAAAGTAAGTGTTAACCATTTAAAGACCTAGCGTATCTCTTTTATATAAGAACTCAGTGCGTACCGCGCTGTAAACACTCTCCACTTCGGTTATAAAAACCAATCTCTTAATGTTTTATAAGGCAAAAGTTGCTGTTTGTTCTGAGATCCGTACAAAACACATAAACGCAATGTGGGCACCACGTAGAATTTTTTAATGTTAAACCTGGTCGTATGTAAAGTTACCGCTAGGCTTTAAAAGGTTAAGGCTGAGGCCTTCCCCCATTTTACGTTATGTGAAATACAGTATAACTCCAATTATTCGGATTAATTGGGAATACGAGTCGTCCGGATATGCGGATAATTGGATTTTTCTTTGAAAATAGGCTACATTGGCTGTTTAAAGTGGAAAAAAATTTCTACGAACGGTTATTTTTAGGCATCATATTTATTTACGTGCAAATAAAATATTAATATATAATTCCTTATATGTATTCGACAACTGGGGGGAAAAATTTATGTCATGATAAAGATGTAGTACAATTAAAGTAAGAAAATGTTTGACTTACAGCTTTACTTGATAAAGTCCAGGATATATTGATCCGATAACCGGTAATTTCAAGGCAAATTAGTTCTGTAGAATTCTCGACAAAGTTACCTGAAGGGCCAAGCCGATCGGGATAATTTGCGATCCGGATAACCAGCGTCCGGATAATTGGAGTTATACTGCAGTGTCCGTTTTAATTTAAAAGGAGAGACCTCGGCCTTAACACTTTCTTTCCTTTATAGCTGTGTATTCTCACCTGATGATGGTCGCGTTATGCGACCGGAACTTGTCGTAAGACAGTATTAAAATGAAGAGACAGGGAATGTTGTTGTGTTCGTCTGTATAGATTTGAAATTGTGGTACAGTGCAATGTTCATATTAGTCCTTTAAAGCGTAGGGCATACTTTAGGTACCACCAGGCATAACATTTAAATTTTTAACTTACTGCCCATAGAGTGTATTTATGTGTTTTATATGGATTTTAGCACAAACAGCGATTATTTCCCTATACAGCATTAAGTGGTTGGTTTTTATAACCGAGACGGAGAGTGTTTACTGCGCGATACGGACTGAGTGTATAAATAAAATTCAGATTATACTTGGTCTGTAAAGGGTTGAGTCTTCTGAATTCAGTAAAGATAGTTAAACATATCCCCAGCAGTACTGGTTTCGTGTCAGCTGAGTGCCCGCTGAAGGTATCGGGTCCCCCACCATCATGGGCCAGGTGTCACTGACGTGAATCGCCCAGTACCAGGGGGTGTCTAATGGTGTTACTTGCGGTCTGACTGCAACAGTGCAGCCATACTAGGTACACGGGCGTAATGGTATTTATCCTGTCGTGAATTTTCTTACACTATCAGCACAGCTACGTCATATGCATTAAGGCTTTCGCACCGCCAGTGTTTTAGGACTCCCCAAGCTTTAGATCCTGAGTTTCCTTAGTTTAAAATTTCCTCCGTGTGAGATGCAGTTTAAAGCACCTGCATAGCACACAGTCTTGCTTGAAAATGTAACATTCGTTTAGCTTGTCAAGAATTTTTTTGCCTTTAATGGAACCCGAAGATTCATTATCAAAAAAACCCCTCCGTCACTGCATCCTGTCGTGAGCCAGGGGAAACCATTCCATAAAATTAAACTTTTAATCGTTCATGATACGTTTCATTCATATTTTCAGGTCTAAGTGGTGTGAGTTTTTAAGCATCCTCTATAGTTTCCACGGAAAGCGGGGTGGCGTAGCCGGCATAGCAACTAGGTTGTGAACTGGAAGGTCCATGGTTCGAATCCCCGTTGGAAAAATGTGTTTTGCTCTTCTGCAAATCATCCAGGTCGCCTCTGCAGCCTACCCAGATTCCTATTAAATGATCACCAGCGTTCTCTTCCGGGGCTAAAGCAGCCGGGGCGTGAAGTTGACCACTCGCCTTCATTCTTTGCCAAGGTTAAGAATGAGTGGAGCTTTACCTCTATTCCCTGTATATGCCTTCATGGCCTGGGCAAGGACGGCTTTACTTCTTACGTTTTTCGTACATGATTTGCACATGCTTAGTGGCCCCAAGTCCCTTATGGTGATCATTCGTATCTTCTGGAATAATACTCTTCTTCGTTAGGTAAGTGGTTTCCGACGTTTCGAAGTAGGTGAAGTAGTGTCTTCATCTTCAGGTTTAATCAGTCTAAGAAAATTTACTGAAGCCTCTCTCTTATACAGTTCTTGACCCTGAATATGCAGATAAAAAGGTCGGTCGAAACATCTGTATATATGCACCAGTCAACACGGCGTCACACCCCACGAGAATTAAATCTTCAGCAGGACTTGTGAAAACCTGATATCCCGTAGTTATTATTATCCTTACATTTATTGTTATTATTATTATTATTATTATTTCTCGTTTCTCATTTTTCTTACATTAACTTATTTGTATTTCTTCAGAGTGTAGGGGTTTTGCCCCAGTAATTTTACATATCTCTTCCTGAAATATTGCATTCTTTTGATTGCCTGCTTGTTTGCTGGTTTTGTGTTTGTGTATATGTGCTTTTTCTATTTGTGTTTCTTTTTTCGTGCTGGCTTTGTAATAGGCATTTTTGCTGTTAGGCTTGCACGTTAATAAATACCGATTGATTGATTGATTAATGTCATCGTCATCATTATCATTCGTTACATCTCTGCTATTGGTTGTTGTAATCCGTGTGTTAGTGTATTGTCTTTATCCTGTTCCATTCCACGGGATTTGTACTTCAAATTAACAACTGATCGCCTAATTACACAAGTATTTTGATGCAGGATTTGATATATTGTTCAAAGAACTGGATTTGTAAAATCAGCATATGTTTGTCCGCTACAAAATCATTCAGTGACCTGTATTATATGAATGTGCTATATATCCTTAGTCAAAATGTCTCAGTTTACTAAGAATTTATCATATCTATCGTATGTTCTGCATGCCCAACCCATCTAATCCTTATGAATTTGCTCAGATGGACAATATTTTGTGAATATTTCAAAGTCTGCGGTCCATAACGGAGGAAATAGAATTACCAATGGTTTTGTCTGGTTACAAGTAAAGGCATCTGTATGGGAAGTGCTGTGATATCCAATTTTGCTAACATTTCCTTAAGGTTTTATGGCGCTGCATAAGAAACTCTATTTGTAGCTTCACTTAAAGTGGGATTTATTATGCTCTAGTATTGTTGAAAATCGGGAATGCCTCGTGACAAATGTTATTCTAAATATCCTCTATCGATGTTGTCTGTCAATTTGTTTGACGGTATAGATAGTGGCGACGGGTCACAAATATGTGGACGGACGGACGGACTGACACGACATTTAGATAAAGCCTTATTTCTTACTTTGTAAAGAACCCCTTAAACCTTCAATAAAGCTGGGGATTTAAATTCAAACTACTACCCAGCACGGAAGGGGATTTTAAATTTATAGCATCCGTAAATGCCTTCAGAACCCTAAGCTGCACAAAGATTGACAGCATATGAAGGACTGCAGGGAGGCCGGCATTTTAACCTTTTAAAGCCTAGCGGTGACTTTACGTACGACCAGGTTTAACATTAAAAAATTCTACGTGGTGCCCACATTGCGTTTATGTGTTTTGTACGGATCTCAGAACAAACAGCAACTTTTGCCTTATAGAACATTAAGAGATTGGTTTTTATAACCGAAGTGGAGAGTGTTTACAGCGCGGTACGCACTGAGTCCTTATATGAAACAGATACGCTTCGTCTCTAAAGGGTTAAGGTTAATATTACATTTTTCATTGCTCTGTTTTTTTAATTCTGTCTATTTATTTGCTGCGTTATCGATCCTCTTCTCTCTAATTCCGAGATAAAAAATTCACGAAGGATTACATCTCCTCTCCCTCTTAGGTCTTTATAATATGGTGCTTGGACAATTGGGTAACGCGCATAAAAACAGAATAAATATTAACTGCAGCTGGTTCTTCTGCAGTAGAATCTCTCTAGATTTAGAGGGTCTTTGCTCTGATTTATCAATGCAATTTAACAGTAGTTCAAACAGCATTCTTCTAGTCTGCCTTGTTATGGCCACTTGTCCGATATAAGAACAGTTTACATCTATTGATGTCGCAAAATTATTCCGGTAACCCATATTTGAGGTAGGAAGAAATCTGGAACGAATTGTTCGCAGCCGTGCATCTGAACCATGTGGTTTCATGTTGTGTAAGATTTTACATGCTTATTTATAACTGTTCAGTTCTACATCTCTTCAGCCTTGCAAAGCAACATCATATCTCGTGGGGTAGAAGGGCATACCTATGTTAAAGGCAAAGTACCATTGTGCACGCTGTGAAGGCGTATGAGCAAATGGATATAGACCTCCACTCATTCGTAACGTCGACTCTAGACGAGGGTGAATGGTCAGTTTCACAGCCCGGCCGCTTCATCCTGCGTGGACCAGCCCAGGGTAACCTTAGAACAGGAGGCGGGGTAGGCCACGGGGCCAGTACCGACATCTTAGAGAAGAAACAAATTCTTTCCCATGGCGGGAATCGAACCACAGTCTCTCGGTCATCAAACCCGTATCCTGCTGACAGTACTGACTGGACTAGCCCGGCGCGTAGCTTAATTGTTTCCATTTCTCTCGAAGTTTTCTCACGTGCCAAGTATAAGGAACGTATAATAAATAACAACCACTACTATAGTTAACCCTTTAAAGACGAAGCGTATCTGTTTTATATAAGGACTCAGTGCGTACCGCGCTGTAAACACTCTCCACTTCGGTTATAAAAACCAGTCTCTTAACCCTTTGAAGACGAAGCTTATCTGTTTTATATAAGGACTCAGTGCGTACCGCGCTGTAAACACTCTCCACTTCGGTTATAAAAACCAATCTCTTAATGTTTTATAAGGCAAAAGATGCTGTTTGTTCTGAGATCCGTACAAAACACATACACGCAATGTGGGCACCACGTAGAATTGTTTAATGTTAAACCTGGTGGTACGTGAAGTTACTGCTAGGCTTTAAAAGGTTAATAATGAAATTGCTGTGTAACTAATTTAAAAAGTAATAATTTTTGTGGAAACACCTGCGGAAAATAAGTGAAACGTCGTGAAAGATTTTAGATATGGTATGTGACGCGTTTAGTTAGGTAGATAGATACCAACATGTCCGACGAATACGCTGCCTGCATTACTGCTAGACGTTGTTACTTATCTACCAGACAACGCGGTTCCTTATCTCAGTACAATGTAACCTATACAAATGTCGTTTCATATATTCCGGTTTCAGGCCTACAATCGAAACGCCGTACACTCACAAACGACGAGTGCTAGTTTCCAACCGCCACGTTGGATGTTTCGTTACTCACTAACTTGGCCAATCAGTTAATTCCTTGATCAGTTATTCCGGGGAAGAGGGTTGCACAAATACCCTGCGAAGTGTCGCTCGGAAATTTAATACCGTTGTGACTAGTATTTGTGGCTCATCAGTGTGTAACTTGCTTCGTGTCACAATTCTGTCACCTGTAATGTGCGGTGGCTCCTGGTTGTTTTTGGAAAATTTGTGTTCCTTTGCTAGGGCTACCCGTATTGCTAACCAACGAGTACTGTGGACATTTTTACAAAGGGTAAAGCGGCTGGGGAGTTAACATAATGACTTTTTTCTTTTATTTTCAAAATTAAATAATTGTGTGGAGCTATACCTACATGCCCCCAGTACGCCAGATCACACCTAGAATAATACGGCCATATTTTAAAAAAATGTTACATGATGTCAGTTTGAGCTATCTCGCTTTACTCATAAATTAACGTAGCTGAAGTAGCTAAGAATATGAATGATATTAGGGAAAATGTAAGCAGTCGTTTTACACTAGTTTATAAAAACCTTACCGGCGATACAAAGTAACCTTTTCTTATCCTGTTTGCGGTCTTATCCGTTTGTGACCTTTTCGTGGCGACATGCTTAATTAAACACAAGCAGACTGTACCTTCCACGAATTTTATACAGCCTGCAGTGGCTACTAGCTGTACTTAATTTGCTATCATTTTAATTCATTCTCTTTCATGCTATAGCTCTTTAGCCCTATAAAGACGAAGCGTAGCTGTTTTATATAAGGACTCAGTGCGTACCGCGCTGTGAACACTCTCCACTTCGGTTATAAAAACCAGTCTCTTAATGTTTTATAAGGCAAAAGTTGCTGTTTGTTCTGAGATCCGTACAAAACACATAAACGCAATGTGGGCACCACGTAGAATTTTTTAATGTCAAACCTGTTCGTATGTAAAGTTACCGCTAGGCTTTAAAAGGTTAACATATAGACGTGTAGGTCACAGAGAACTGCAGCCGGTAGCCAAATTCAAATCTAAATGATTATCCTCAAAATGTGATACCAAAGTAAAAGGGTTTTCTAATTTATGACAAGAGGCGAGAAAATGAAATGGTTAAAATGGAGGAACACTTAGTAAGGGAAAAAGTGCTGACACCTGGAAAGGGCTAAAAAAGTTTCTAAGCGGATCTAATAATGCAGTCACCGTATTTTCAGTCTTGGAAGCCATATAGGAATGATTTGACTTATTAAACCCTAGGATAATGGCAGTTCCATGTCAGTATCTGGCAGTTCCACGTCACTGTCTATTAGTTGTCGTCTCTACGCTAGTATGCTAGCGGTCTAAGCTTCCTTACCACAGTATAGTTTCTAACAAGCGTCAGTGAAAATTTCAGATCGTTAGGGAAAGTGTTCGAACGCAAAAAAAAATTGCATTACTTGTATTATCTCAAAATCCGAAGTTTTGGTTCAAAAATTTTGTAGGCCTATTTGAATGAGGTTAAGGTTTGCGATACAGTAACAGGTTAAAACGACACAACTTGAGTTGTTCGCGTCACATAAATCCCGACTATTTATTACCGTGTTAACAAATCGCATTCGATGGCCCTTTTTATAAGCCAGATGAATCCAGTCTACACCCTCCAATACTATTTCTTTAAAATTTATTTTAACCCTTTAAAGACGAAGCGTTTCTGTTTTATATAAGGACTCAGTGCGTACCGCGCTGTAAACACTCTCCACTTCGGTTATAAAAACCAGTCTCTTAATGTTTTATAAGGCAAAAGTTGCTGTTTGTTCTGAGATCCGTACAAAACACATAAACGCAATGTGGGCACCACGTAGAATTTTTTAATGTTAAAGCTGATGGTACGTAAAGTTACCGCTAGGCTTTAAAAGGTTAACATTAACCTCCTGCAAATGATTAGGTCAACTAATTGTCTTCCATCTTTTATCTTTTCCGATTAAGATCTTCTGTTCTGTGCGCACGACACGCCTTCACTGTGTCACATTCCTCAGTTGGTTTGCTGTGATAATACTTGGTGAAGAACGGGTGAAAGCTGAAGCTGTCCGTGTCCAGATCACGAAGTTATATAGGATGAACAGAGGTGCAGTTGCAGCATCAATAACCTTGGAACTAGATGGAGGTGAGTGGTCAACTTCACACGCCGGTTGCCATTGAATAGGAGGGTGGGTGGACCCAAGGGTCAGTATAGACTCTCTTTGGAGAGAAGAGATTCTCTTGCCTCTGCCGCGATTCGAAAGCCGGATACCCTGTACTCCATCCCGGCTCCAGAATTTGGTTAAAAAGATAAAATATGAAGCTCCACATTTTTAATTTTCTACAGCACTATCCCTTCCCCTTACCTACAAATACTGCCCGCAATTCAATGTTACAAAAAATTCTCAATTAACGTTTTAAAGCCTAGCGGTAACTTTACGTACCACCAAGTTTAACATTAAAAAATTCTACGTGGTGCCCACATTGCGTTTATGTGTTTTGTACGGATCTCAGAACAAACAGCAACTTTTGCCTTAT
>BLKM01000776.1:240781-274333 GCA_013340265.1 Coptotermes formosanus | reverse complement strand
CTCGACAACACTTTCCATTGTACCAGGTCCAATGTCGAGCTCAAATCGACACGTTATTTTGCAGTGTTTTATGTTGGGTTTTCTAAACTTCTTCCATCTAAAACTGCTTTTGAAATTGGAAGACTTGACATTGTAGGGAAAATTAATTTGGACCAGACTGTTAAAATTTATGACGATAATTTGGACTGCAAAGAGTAAATATATATATGTACATACATACATACATACATACATACATACATACATACATACATACATACATACATACATACATACACACACACATACACACATACACACACACACACACACACACACACACACACACACACACACACACAGTTCGCCCCATTAGAAAGCTGCAGTGTGAACGATTGGACCACAGCACGATGTGCAATTTCCAAAATAATAAATACTTTTTAATGCACAATTTTCTGAAAATTTATTAGACTTAGCAGGCAAAAGGAGTTCGTCGGTGCTTCTGCAGCTCTGTTAGGGCCATGAGCTCATGGAATGCGCTGTGTATTGGATTTTAATTTTCAGTATCAAATAACGCAAATAATTTCGTTGCTCCTGTGTTTTGTCATGGCCTGCAGATAAAATGGTTGGCGATGAAGTGCGTCACAGAAAACAGGCATGTGTGAGTAACGTTTCTTCCAAACATTCTGAATGATATTTTCATATCTAATTTTATATCAGGCAGGGAAATTCCGTGTTTCATTCATATGTAGGGGAAAAGAGGAAGAAACGAACAAAAATGCCGACCCCGCGAAAGTTTTTACGTATGCGACTCCAGCGAATCTGGAACGACATAACTTTATGCTGGATAAGGTTGCTGGGCGATATTTTATTCCAGTAATGCCAACTGTACTCGTTAGAAGAGGGTCGTTGTGCGTGTGTATTTTTTATTTATCTAATCACGTTCAACGTCATGTATATTTTTATGATATCGTAGAGAAAAATTTGTATACTTAAATATAACAGTGGGTGTTTTTGTTGGGGGCTTTTGGATTTTAGATCACCTGATTATCCGAAGGCCGAGAGGGTATCTAAACAGGCCTGCAGTGTATGTGCTGAGAAACGTAATTGTCTGACATTTTTTCACACCGTAACTGGATAATATTGAACAGTGTTTATCCCACGAAATCTGTATTTTTTTTTGACGCGATGTCTATAATAAACTAACACATAATTGTGAGGTTATTTCTGTTCGTAAGTTCGAATGTTTCATTTTAAAAATTACCGAAATAGATATTTTACAAAATTGATAATGGAGGAGCGGTATTAGACTTCCATTATTTGTATGTAGGCACAGCCCCTACTGTTTCATTTCGTTTCCCTTCGTTTTGTTTCTTTTCTTAGTCCTTCCCTCTTCTACCTACTTGTTCACAGCAGGTGTCGATGGTTTTTATTTTCACTTGATCACAGTCAAACACACACCACAGTCGGTAGGACTCCTCTGGACGAGGGATCAGCCGTCGCAACACAACACAAACACTGCACAAGAGACAAACATCCATGCCCCCGGTGGGATTCGAACCCACGATCCCCGCAAGGGCTGGGCCGCAGACCTACGCCTTAGACCGCGCGGCCACTGGGTTCGGCCATACTGTTTTGCAAGAGAAGTGTGTGTGTGTGTGTGTGTGTGTGTGTGTGTAATATGAAATTCTGTACGTTTTCTTTTAAACATTCTATACGATATGAAAATAAAAATAAGGCGTATTATTTTGTTTGCGCGCCATGTTTTATCTCTTTATTTGTTTGTTTAAAGTTGCTGCCAGTAACTTTCTAGCGTCGAGTGAAAAGGTGATTAGGTAATAATAAATTGAAGAGATTCTGTAAGGCGTAATTTGTATTCCAATTTAAGTTTCCAATTTAAGTTTCTATCCCAGCATTAGCCAGGACGAAGTGAAAAGACCCCACGACAAACCTAACTCAGGGTATTGGTTGTTCGGTAAATATTAGAACTGGGGACATGCCGAATACAGCAAGAATATTGTACCTGAAAGGTCATGTTTGCTGTACACACAGTGTAAAACTTGTGTCTGCCTTATATCGCTTCTGGAAAGAAGATTATAGTACTTTGCTGCGAAGTATAGGTGCTAATGATTAAAGTCGGGTCAGGGAAAGAATGAACACAGTTATGCCCCCCCCCCCCACCCGCCCCCAACTGCCACGCAACTACCGCACTTTCTTCCCACTCCCAAAATTTGTCACATTTATTCCGAGTATTATTGCTTTCTCTTTACGTTATCAGTTTGTACCGGTTTTCACGGAACGGAAATGTGACATGCAGGTAGGATGTGGAAGCAGGCGAGGGACTTGGACTAGGAATTCCATATTAGTTCTTTCCCTGACTCCAATATATATCTCTTTAACAAGAGATTTGAATCAGTAGTAAATGAACACTAAACAGTTGGAGGATTAATAGTGCTTTTAAATTTCGATATTTATCCCGAATAAATGGGAAATCAGTGTAATCCACAAATACTTCAGTAATCCATCAAAGTACTTATTCCGATCCTCACTGGTTTTAATTTTGTAATCGTATTATTGTGGTAAAGATGCATTAATCTGATTAATATTTGTGGCTAATCTCAGTGCTTAGTTTATACACAGAACCTGGACTGTAAAATACAGCACAATTCGATCAACCAGATTTCGAACACAGGACACGCAATAATGGACGTTTTAACGTGAGACAGTTTTCCGAACGGATAACCGCAGATTACAGACAAACACTTTCTTTCGTTAGATCTGTTCTTCTTTCAGAGATGATCATAAAATTATGAAGACTAAGGACGAAAACGAAACATATTTTCTGTCCAATGCTAAAGGATATCCGAAGTGGCCGTGCCATGGCTCAGGCGGTTAGCCGCCGGCCTCCCACCGCGGAGGCTCGGCTTCGATCCCGGGGCCAGTCCATGTGGGATTTGTGGTTGACAAAGTGGCACTGGGACAGGTTTTTCCCCGAGTACTTCTGTTTTCCCCTGTCAATATCATTCCACCGGTGCTCCATTACTAAGAAAAGGACAAAAAATAATCATCATCGTCATCTTCATCACAGGGTTGCACAATAAGCCTCAAGGCTGCGGTGCGTCCGTAGCGTCTGCTGCGGGGCCCTTCACCATTTAAAAGAAAAAAGGATATCCGAAACAGCATTGCTTTGTTTGAAGGTTCATAAGCTTCGCCCGCTTGTCTTTCTGATTAGATAGATTAGTGTTAAGATGAGAATAAGTATGGAGCATTGATGGAGTGAGTGATACTGACAGTGGGTAAGGTTATGTTTCGTAGTCGTTCCCTCTTCTACCTACTCACAGCAGATGTCGAAGTTGTTTATTTCCACTTGATCACACTCAGACACACACCACAGTCGGTAGGACTACTCTGGATGAGGGATCGGCAGTCACAGAGACCTCTACCTGACAACGCAAACACTGTACAAGACAAACATCCATGCCTCACCGGTGGGATTCGAACCCACGATCCCACCAAGCGCTCGGCCGCAGACCTACGCCTTAGACCGCGCGGCTACTGGGATCGGAGGGTAAGGTTCTGTACCAGGGGAAAACCTGTCACAGTGTCACTGGAGCCGAGAGACCTCACATTGATTAGCCCGATTTTCCGCGGGTTTCAAGACTAAAACTTATATGCGTGCTATATAAATATTATTTCGTACCTCACAAAGAACACTGTGCTTCCGTTAGGAAGACGAATAAGTGAATGGTGTAGAGGGAAATGTGCGTTCTTCTTTTGTGAGTGTAATATGAAATACGTAAGTACAGTGTCGGTCAGGAGCTCCTATTTGTTACTAATAAACCTGGCTGTATACGGGGTATACACCTTACACAGGCACAACGTACACCGTCAGCAGCGGCAACTGTCCAAGTTTCTCACTCGTTTAATCACAATCCTTCAATGTGTGCACCCTGGGTCACACGACACACATCCACACGGTAATCAAATTCATCCCAGACTCGGTGTAGCATGGCCGCTGTTACGTAAACGCTGTCTTTAACGCTGTTTACGTACCACCATTGCCCATGTCCCTCAAGGAACTTCGTGATCGGATAACGCATGCACTGCAGACCGTTACAGCGGACATGCTACACCGAGCCTGGGATGAATTTGATTACCGTGTGGATGTGTGTCGTGTGACCCAGGGTGCACACATTGAAGGATTGTGATTAACGCGTGAGGAACTTGGACAGTTGCCGCTGCTGACGGTGTACGTTGTGCCCGTGTAAGGTGAGAAATAGATTTCTTGTTAGCTTTTGAAACCGCACCATTCTTTTGTGTACACCCTGTATTTTGGAAGGTAGGTTTTTCCGAAATCAAAAGTATACATCCAAGTTTTGAATTTCTATTTTTTCTTGAGTAACGTGCTTTAGAAGGCAGGTCCTATGTAAGATGTGACCAGTATCATCACCATGTGTTTGTTTACCCTCTAGTGTGAGTGTTTTTTTGAGGGGTATCACAAGTTTACTTAAACAGAAACAGCTCTGATTTCCATTTGGAAGGCCTTCACTTTGACTCTCTGGCAGAACACTCCATTATTTTTACTGAGGGTGTTCCTGGTTTCTCTCGGCCCTTCCAAACATATGCAAAAACAATAAATTACATTCAGGCAACAGCCGCTTCCTTCCAATTCTTTTCCAATTTGTTATTGACTAACCATCCAACCGCTACGCATTTTATGGTTTGGGCCACCAGGAGCGTGTTTAAGTAAGTGGCAAACAACAAATAATAAGAAAGGACCTAACTAACTAACTAACTAACTAACTCCGTGGAGCAGAGGCCTTCTTGACAAGCTAACAGTTTCTCAGCTAGTCAAGAAATTCCCCGCATTTTATGGAACCCGGAGGTTCATTACCGCATCCACAAGAGCCCGCCAGCTCTCCCTATCCTGAGCCAGCTTAATCCAGTTCATGCCCATCCCACTTCTTTAAGATCCATTTTAATATTATCCTCCCATCTACGCCTGGATCTTCCAAATGGTCGCCTTCCCTCAGGTATCCCCACCAAAATCCTGTATGCATCTCTCTTTTCCCCCATACGTGCTACATACCCCGCCCATCTCATTCTCGATTTTATTACCCGAGTAATATTTGGTGATGAGTACAGGACATTAAGTTCCTCTTTATGTAGTCTTCTCCACTCCCCTGTCGCCTCTTTCCTCAATAAGAAAGGACCTACATGATCGAACGTCTCATCGTGCAGTTTTATCCTACATCTTTTTGCTGTTTCTGTATAAGAACAAACATAACGCCTAGCCCGTCATTGAATTCCTGCACTGCATATTTTGATGTACATTCCTGTCCGTTAGAAGTCCCTGCGACTCTGTGCCTACTTCTTTATGTAAAAATTTGATAAGAGAACAGATAAAGATGACGTTCAGTGAAGGGATTTCTTAAAGAAGTTGAGGACTGCATACATAAAGAACATAAAACGATCCGTGTTTCTCTTTGAACTGTTAGAGTAGGTACCTAATGAATTTACGAACTAATGAGAATGTATATTTGTTAATGAGCTTCGTTTGTCTAAAGACAAGAACCTAAAGGTGACTGAATCACCTAATGTTTAATCTTTGCGTATAACACGATACTTCGATTGAGGTGTATGGGGGGAGGGGGGGGAGACCGGCTGAATTGAAAGGGGTCGAGTCTAAATGTTCAGACACTCTCCCTAGCTTGGTGTGTGGTAGTGTTAGGCAGGACGGTCCTGCGCTAAGTGTAAGAAGGTGGATCGTAACTTCTCAATTATAGAATCACTTTACGTATTTGGTGAAATGTTACATTGGACAGTGCTACTCGGTTATGTCCAACAGCTCCAATTTCGATAAAAATAGGAAAGCAGCAACAAATTTACATGTATCTGAAGTCGAGATTTATTAGTCTTTTTGATATACACATGTTTCTTACACAAATTAACCCTTTAAAGAAGAAGCGTATCTGTTTTATATAAGGACTCAGTGCGTACCGCACTGTAAACACTCTCCACTTCGGTTATAAAAACCGGTCTCTTAATGTTTTATAAGGCCAAAGGTGCTGTTTGTTCTGAGATCCGTACAAAACACATAAACGCAATGTGGGCACCACGTAGAATTTTTTAATGTTAAAACTAGTGGTACGTAAAGTTACCGCTAGGTTTTGAAAGGTTAGTACATATTGAATTTATTACATTTGTATTTTACTTGTTTAAATATTAAAATCTTACTCTTCTTGAGAAACTGATATTTCTTCGCGTCATCAACAAATTCCCAACATTTACTAAACCCATAGTTTCATTACCAAGTTAACTAAAGCCCATTTCTGGGCCTTGTTCCGAGTCATACAAATGCAATCCACATCATCCCATCCTTTGCCCTTAAATCGATTTTAAAATAATTTGTCCATCTACGTCATGTTCTCGCTTATTTTCTCACCACTTGAAAATTTCCGACTAAACTTTTTATGCTTTTTCTATCTCTCCAATACGAGCTGTCTCAATATATACACAGTAGAAGGCAGAGGAGCCAGGTTCCTATGTGTAATAACATCGATACATACCTGCTTTCCAAATTAAAAGTTGCCATAGTCCTGTGCTTCCAGTATAGGACCAAGGCTAAAGGTAAATACAAAAGGCGTTGGAAAGAGAATGCTGGAAGAGGCGAGCAGGAAGGGACTTGGAGACGCACACTAAGAACAAAAATATAAATACAATTTTTCTCACATCCAATAAATTTATGTATTTATTACATACATCACAAAGCCAAAAGCTAAATTTCTGTCGTTATTCTGTTCTCAAGTAACAAGTAATTTTAAAAGTTGCTGATACGTACGGCAGGTGGCAGCAATTACCAAAGAAATCTATCGTTTTAAAGCAGTCGAGAGGTGCCTATGCTTCCGCCGGTACTGCAGCTTCTATTTTTGCCGCCACAGACATATCTGTTGCTGGTAACGTTACATTTGTCCCTGTACACTACATGAAGGCGTATAGAGGGGGTGGGGATATAGCTCCCCTCATTCTTAACCTTGGAAGCATTCAGGCAAGTGGTCAACATCAAGCGCTGGCCGTCTTACCCTGGCCAAGGAGCTCGGCACTCTTTGTATAGGAGGCGTGGGGGGTATATGTAAGTAGAAGTTCCGTTTATTCTATAAAAATGCTTTAATAAATTTACATTTTATTTCCAGTGTGTACCGACAAGTTGGTACACACTGGAAATAATTACGCGCGCGCGCGCGCACACACACACACACACACACACACACACACACACACACACACACACAGCGGAATGGGAAACCCAAAAAACCTTTACATGTTCTTAGTGTAAACATTAAAAAAATAACTACCTACCTAACTAACTAACTAACTAACTAACTAACTAACTAACTAACTAACTCACTCACTCACTCCACGGAGCAGAGGCCTTCTTGAGAAGCTAACAGTTTCTCAGCTAGTCAAGAAATTTCCCGCATTTTGTGGAACCCGAAGGTTCAATACCGCATTCACAAGAGCCCGCCACCTGTCCCTATCCTGAGCCAGCTCAATCCAGTTCATGCCCACACATCCCACTTCCCGAAGATCCATCTTAATATTATCCTCCCATCTACGCCTGGGTCTCCCAAGTGGTCAAAAAAATATGATTTTAAAATATCTCTCAAAGAAGATAATATGAAGAACACACCATTAAGAGAGTTATCCGTGACAATTGTCAGTTTCTGTCTTCTTAGTTTGTGTTGATTCTGTACTACGGGTATAATACTGCAAGTCAGATGGACGAAGAAGTCTTTTATTAAGTTGCGCATAACAGTACAGTGCCCAGGCCGTAAAACGCTTCCGTGATTTTAGGAGATTCGGACTGTTTTGTAGGAGCAGGTTAAGACACTGGCAGTTCTATGAGGCTGTAAAGAAGGCCTCATAAACGTTTTTATTTGAGAGCCGGCACCTTGGGCTCCCGACATTCTGGAGCCTTAAGTATATTTAAATAGAAGACATGTCCGGACCGTAACACTTTTACAGCCAGTAGCGAACCTCGCAAATTCCGCTCGCGTGAAGAACGGTGATCACAGTAACAGCACGCTCAAAGTGTATTTACTTGTAGGGCTAAGTGTCACAACATAAATTACAATGTTCAAATCATGTGGTGTCATGAATTACTTCCCATCCCGTCGGTATAATGTGATTTATATTCAACTCGTCAAGTTTTCTTCTTTCTTAGTCCTTCCTTCTTCTACCTGCTTGTTCACAGCAGGTGTCGAGGGTTTTTGTGATTTCTTTTGATCACACGCAAACATAAACCACGGTGGGTAGGACTCCTCTGGAGGAGGGATCGGCCCATCGCAGAGACGTCTACCTGACAACACAAACACTGTACAAGACAGACATCCATCCCCCCTGGTGGGATTCGAACCCACGATCCCAGCAAGCGCTCGGCCGCAGACTCACGCCTTAGACCGCGCGGCCACTGGGATCGGGGTTATCAAATTTTGAGAAGAGCAAACTGGGTCTACTGAATATTGGAGCCAAATCGAATGTGATTTGCTAACATGCTGCTGGCACACAGCTGTTAGTTTTTGTTAGATAACATTTCTCTATTTGGGTCTACGTCTGTCACAAGGCTGTACCAAATCTCAGGCGGTTACTCGCCGGTTTCTAACCTCGAAAAACCCGGGTTCTTTCTTAATATCTCCATTGACCAGAGTCCTTCTTGAGAACCTAATATTTCATCAGCTAATTCACGAAATTCCCTGCATTTTATGAAACCAAAAATTCTTTACGGTGTTTACAAAAGCTCGCTGTTTGTCCCAACCCTGAGACAAAAAAATCATGTAAACTGTCCCACCCTATCGTATTTCTTGAAAATCCACTTTAACCTTTTAAAGCCTAGCAGTAACTTTACGTACCACCAGGTTTAACATTAAAAAATTATACGTGGTGCCCACATTGCGTTTATGTGTTTTGTACGGATCTCAGAACAAACAGCAACTTTTGCCTTATAAAACATTAAGAGACTGGTTTTTATAACCGAAGTGGAGAGTGTTTACAGCGCGGTACGCACTGAGTCTTTATATAAAACAGATACGCTTCGTCTTTACAGGGTTAATATCTTCGTCCCATCTACACCTAATTCTTCCAAGTGATATTTCCCTCAGGTTTCCCCACCAAAATTCTGTATGGATCTCTTCTCTTCTCCACACTTACCACATGTCTTATCCATCTCATTCTTCTTGATTAGGTCACCTGAATAATATTTGCTGAGGACTACAAATCAGTATGCAGTTTGCGTAAGATTTGTGGTTGGAAGATTAGCAATCGGATGGGCTTTACGCGGAGTAATTCGATTTTACCTTGTGACATGTCACCCGGAGGTATGGGAATTTGATGCCCCAGAGGTCGCTGTTCCCTACATGCATAGGCACCGCACGGTAACAGAAAAAGCGGAATGTTGCTGTCACACCGTTAGTGAAGTTAAGGATCTGCCTTTGAGGAATCTTCGTGCATATCTTCATTCAGATTTTATTGGAATTCACTGTGTCCTAGTCGATTCAGCCTTCGTGAGTCAAATTCCATTCGACTTGAATGAACCCCAGCGAGTTGCTTTCGTTTTCAAGAGGATGTAGGCAACACTAACTAACTAACTAACTAACTAACTAACTAACTAACTAACTAACTAACTAACTAACTAACTAACTAACTGACTGACTGACTGACTAACTAACTAACTCCATGGAGCAGAGGCCTTCTTGAGAAGCTAACAGTTTCTCAGCTAGTCAAGAAACTCCCCGCATTTTATGGAACCCGAAGGTTCATTACCGCATTCACAAGAGCCCGCCACCTGTCCCTATCCTGAGCCAGCTCAATCCAGTTCATGCCCACCCATTCCGCTCCCGAATATCCGTTTTAATATTATCCTCCCATCTACACCTGGGTCTCCCAACTGGTCGCGTTCCCTCAGGTCTCCCCACTAAAATCCTGTATGCACATCTCTTCTCTCCATACGTGCTATATGCCCCGCCCATCTCATTCTTCTCGATTTGATTACCCGAATAATATTTGGTGATGAGCACAAGTCATTAAGTTCCTCGTTATGTAGTCTTCTCCACTCCCCTGTCGCCTCGTCCCTCTTAGGCCCAAATATCCTCCTCAGCACCCTATTCTCGAACACCCTCAGTCTTTGTTCCTCCTTCAGTGTGAGAGACCAAGTTTCACACCCATTCAAAACAACAGGTAAAATTATAGTTCAGTATACCGTAATCTTTGTAGGCAACACATTTTGCTTAAATATTAATACATATCTACCAATCTATACGGTGTCACGTCCTAAACGTATATCTGCGAAGCTGTACGGTGTCACGTCCTAAACTATATCTACCAAGCTATGCGGCGTCACGTCCTAAACGTATATATACCAAGCTATACGGCGTCACGTCCTAAACGTATATCTACGAAGCTGTACGGTGTCACGTCCTAAACATATATCTACCAAGCTATACGGCGTCACGTCCTAAACGTATATCTACCAAGCTGTACGGCGACACGTCCTAAACATATATCTACCAAGCTATACGGTGTCACGTCCTAAACATATATCTACCAAGCTATACGGCGTCACGTCCTAAACGTATATCTACGAAGCTGTACGGTGTCACGTCCTAAACGTATCCTTTATAGTCATTTCAGTAAGAACTCAAATTTTACAACAGTTTGAACATTGCTGTAAGTATCTGTCATATCGCAGCATTTGATACCCATATATGCTGACGATGGTCACGAGTTAGCTCAGTCAGAATAGAGATGAGGTTAAAGATTGGATGATAGCAGAATCGTGGTTCGTTTTTCGGTTGGGGAAAGATATTTTTCTCTTCTCCGAAACGTCCAGACCGTCCCTGTGGCCCACCAAGCGTCCTATTTAATGGGTATAGGTGGTTGTTTTACGGTGAGGGAGGGGGGGCGTGAAGTTGACCACTCACTAGCTCCATTCTAATACGGAGATTAAGAATAAGTGGAGCTTTATCTTCACTTCCTCATTTGCATTAAGTGTCTTGCACACGGACAAATTTGTCCTTATGTTTGATATGGTTCACCAAATATTATTCGGGTAATCAAATCGAGAAGAATGAGATGAGCGGGGCATATAGCACGTATGAGGAAAGAGAGGTGGACACAGGATTTAGTGGGGAGACCTGAGGGAAGGCGACCATTTGGAAGATCCAGGCGTAGATGGGAGGATAATATTAAAATGGATTTTCAAGAAGTGGGATGTGGCATGGACTGGATTGAGCTGGCTCAGGATAGGGACAGGTGGCGGGCTGTTATGAATGCGGTAATGAACCTCCGGGTTCCATAAAATGCGGGGAATTTCTTGACTAGTTGAGAAACTGTTAGCTTCTCTAGAAGGCCTCTGCTCCATGGAGTTAGTTAGTTTGATATGGTAATGGATGTAACGATCCACGTTGTGCGTAGCAGAACTACTTCTGTGTACTGACACCCAACAGAAGAGTATATACGTATACTCCATGCTCTCTGTGTACAAATTACGGCCCTCTGGTTTCGTGGCCTGTACTGAACATACAATACCACACAAGAAACATAAAAATAATTGAAATTTTTTGCTGAAACCTCTTATAAACATTTCTTGTGTAGGAGAGTTCAGCATCTTTGTAAGACTGTAAATGGTTACATGTCCAGGCATTCAAAATGCTTTGGGCTTTTATTTACAAAAGAGTTATAAAACATGACACACGAAAGGAACCATCCCGTTTTAACGACCTCTGAGGAGGGGGGGGGGGGGGAACAGAATTGACGTCATAGTTCGCAAAACGCGCTGTTTACTGCGTACAAGATGACGATTTTATGTGTTGTTCACTCATGCTTTCTGTACAACGCGTTTCTTATTGTTGACGAGCACTTCAACAACAGGAAATGGGGGGACCAGTCCTGTTTTATGTTGTACAAAGTAGAGCTTTGACTTCTTAAAGCTTAGTTGTTGGTAATGGTATCACAGCCTTGTGATCAAACAGTATATTTGGCGCCACGAAGTTATGCGGCCATCAACGGATTACTTTATGACATTAGGTTATAGAAGTCTGTGTTCTTTTCTCATCACATCGTAAACAGAAGTAAATAGAACGAAATTAATCGTCCCTACAAAACGCACTCTTATATATAGGAGTGGCATGTCTTTATACAGGGGTACACAAATTTTCTAGTAATAATAGGAGCCGCCTCAAAATTTCTAGGCGTCAGACTGGTGATATGAAGCAAGTTCCATAATGAGAACCTAGAGCCATTAGGCGTCGTCGTAGAAAATTTAGTCGCCTGGGCGACAGGCGCCCGCAAATTTCTGCACTCCTGTGTTAATATACAAAATGCTTTAAGACAAGCCTGCAAAACTTCGTAGAATCTTTACTGTTTTACTGTACGTGCGCCAGTATTTATCATTTACAAAGTCTCCGTTTTACCATACAGAGTGTAATTACAATGGAACCCGGTTATAACGACACCGGTTTGTACGACACCTCTTTTATAGCGTCATATATTCTGTGGTACCAACTAATTCCTCGCTATTGACCATAACATTACACTACTCGGGTTATAACAACACTCGTTTATAACGACACAAAATATTCAGTACCTTTCATGACGTTATAACCGAGTTCGACTGTGTGTGTGTGTGTGTGTGTGTGTGTATGTATATATATATATATATATATTTCGTATTTCTCACAATAACAGGTGAGTGTTTCCTTAGAGACAATTAAGCGATTGGCTTTATAATTAAGACAGCGAGGCATTCAGTGACTCTCTTATCGAATGATTTGTGTGCAGTGATTTTGAAGTTGTCTGAAATGAAGCGGGAATATTCTTAATGTTTTCCATTTTTAATGTTTTCCGTACCGTGTTGGTACAGCGAGGCATTCAGTGACTCTCCTATCGAATGATTTGTGTGCAGTGATTTTGAAGTTGTCTGAAATGAAGCGGGAATATTTTTAATGTTTTCCGTACCGTGTTGGTAACTCAATAAGGGGTACAACAACCAACTCCAACACCATGTATAATAAAATATATTAAAACTTCAAGACATAAAATTTAAGAATCATTACGTGGTGCAACATGTTTCGACGGGCAGCCCATATTCATCAGAGACTTATAATATAAATGGTCTCCTGCTTTCTCTATATACGTACTATAAGTCCCTGATGAACACGGGCTGCCCGTCGAAACATGTTGCACCACGTAATGATTCTTAAATTTTATGTCTTGAAGTTTTAATGTATTTTATTGTAGATGGTGTTGGAATTGGTTGTTGTATCTCTTATGAAGCTCACTTAATTTAATTTGAGTTATTATCTGGGTGTATGCAAGGAAGGACACAGAAGAACGCAGGGTAGTTGAAGTCCGGACCAAAAGTTGAACAAGAATCATCCAGGGTATAGAGCAGGCTTTCCATATCGGCTTCCTTTTAATCTTTATTAGTTCCAGTTGTAAGGAATGCGTACAGTAGGGCTGGTTGTGTTTATTTTTAAAAGTATCGTCACACGTGCTGTTAATATATCCACGCTGAGAGCAGGTGTCAAGAGAAGTTTATTTTCTTGAAAATGTCTTCAGTCAGGTGAGGAATGTCTTTGTTAATGCTGGTAGCTGCGCCTCGTTATCTCAGCCAGAAACATAGCGACGCGTCGCATTCGTCTGCTTAATGAAGGAAGAGAAAAAAAAAAGGAATTAAAAAAGAGGAAGTGTTGTAAAGAGAAAGATGGTAAGAATTTTAAAGTGGGAGAATAAAATACATGTAGAAATGAGAAAAAAGTAAGGTTTTTTTTCCTTCTCTGATGAATCGTCTTTATCAAGACATGTGTTTTGCTGGAGAAGCAAGAATAGCGACGCTTCGCACTTTCTTATGGTGAAGGTAGAGTTAGATAGGGTTATAGTTACATTCGATGTTAAGGTCGGTATTAGATGATTGGTCAGCCTCAGGCTCAGGCTGTTTTACCTCCGCGAAGTGGCCCAATGTAGCCATTGATTAGGAGACTGGATCCCGGAGAGGGTCTGGTCGTTTCCAGAAGAGATAAATCTCTTTCACAAACAGGGATTCGAACCCCGTATCGTCCAACCCATAGCCTAGTCACTGCCATGACTAGGTCGTCCCGAGGCTCTATGTTGTTGACAGGAGAGAGGCTGGTACGTTAGCACGCAAGTCAGACGAAATATACAGGATTTTATAACGTAAAAAGCAACGCAAAGTGTTATAATTTCTTGGGTCAAAATCATGTTTTTTTTTCGAAACGTGGTGCTGGAGAAGAATGGAGAAGAACGGATGTACCAATCGTGAAAAACGAAATATTACGTAGATGCAAGGAGGAGAGGAATATCCTGCGTACAATAAAAAGAAGGAATTCTAACTGGCTTGGTCATATCTTGAGTAGGAACTGCCACCTAGAACACATTATTGAAGGAAAGATAAGGGAAGGATAGAAGTGAAGTGGGGAGGAAGAAGACGTAAGCAGCTACTGGATAACCTTAAGGAAACGACAGTATACTGGAAATTGAAAGAGGAAGCACTAGATCGCGCTGTGTGGAGAACTCGCTTTGGAACGGCTATGGGCCTGTCGTGAGACAAGTTCCATATTCGAAGGTCAAGACCCTTGAAGATGGCACTAACAGGTTGTCCCGAAACGTCGGTACACAACTACCACTCAAAGCTGCGTAATATCCCAGAAGAGCGTATATCTCATGGTGGGGTTTAAATATCAAATTCTAGCCGAGATGCAGAGATTTAAAATATATGGTACCGTTAAATTATGTATTCACGAATGTACGGTACACCGAAGTCTGTAGCATGCGAAGAAATAAAGCTCCGTACAGTGCACCGAGCCGCCGACAATGCTGTCAGTGTCTCAGACCATGTAACGCCCGATGTTTGGATTTTTGGTGGACAGATGATTGTAAATGGATTTGAAGTGAAAGTACGAAAGTGGGATTTGCCGGGGGGGGGGGGGGGATTTAGGTTAACCCCAAAAGCCCTCAGTTAAGAGAGCCCACATATCAATTTTGAAACTTTCGACCTTGAAACAGGACCGATTACATGGTTTGCAATACAGGGGTGCACAAATCCCGGGCTGCAGCTCCTCAGCATGAACCTTCCTGCATTTCACCCCTTCTGGCGCATAGAATACTGGGGTGGCTTAGAGATTTTTCGAAATTTTGTGCACCCCTGTTTTAATAGTCCTTATTTTGAGGACATCCAGTTCATTTTGTACATCGTGTGATTAAACACAAATTGATGTTACGTCGCGTGTCAAATAGCAATGCAACACTACGTCAATTGTTTACATTTAGCCGGTCAATACAATTGTTGTGATTTGGCAGAGTTAACAAACCCGTGTGTGTGTGTGTGTGTGTGTGTGTGTGTATGTGTGTATCTGTCTGTCTGTGTGTGTGTGTGTCTGTGTGTGTGAACACCAATAATCAAATCACGTGACCTTGTGTTTGTCCATGTTTACGCACATTATGAACTACATTATTACATTTTCGTATTTGTGTGGGGTCAAAAACATTTACATTCATGGAACACGTACATGATCAGGACGGGACCTTTTGTGTATTTTAACGTTGCTTCAAAATCGAAAATATCATTGGTGTGGACACATGAGCTGTGAATCCGGTAGTTACAAGGTAAAATAGACGGACCCTCTATATGTCAGATCTGAAGGGCTGGGACGGTGTGACGAACGTATGGGAAAACCCTTGGGAATTCAAGGGGAAATTTTATTGTGCATCTTTTTACTTCAAGTGCTACAGTGGGGAAATTTTATTGACGTTGAAAGGACTCTCTTTAGTAGGCAATATGGGAGTTAATTTTGGGAAGCCTGCATCAGAAAAGACGAAAACTGACCTGACTTATATGTAAAGATTCAGTCCTTACCGCGCAGTAAACACTGTCCCTCTCCGGTATAAAAGCAAATCAGTTAATGTTGTATAAGGAGATAATAGCTGTTTGTTCTGAGATCAAAACAAAATAAAGAAATATACTGTGGGCTGAATGTAGGATTTTTGAATGTTAAAACCTTGCAGTACATAATGTAAGCACTGAGCTTTAAAAGTTTAATATTAATGTAAAAAAATATCACTTTAACCCTTTAAAGACGAAGCGTGTCTGTTTTATATAAGGACTCAGTGCGTACCGCGCTGTAAACACTCTCCACTTCGGTTATAAAAACCAGTCTCTTAATGTTTTATAAGGCAAAAGTTGCTGTTTGTTCTGAGATCCGTACAAAACACATAAACGCAATGTGGGCACCACGTAGAATTTTTCAATGTTAAACCTGGTGGTACGTAAAGTTACCGCTAGGCTTTAAAAGGTTAAATAAGAGAAATTTCACTTCATTGTCCGGCTCTGTTTCTTCATCGCACTAACACCATATTTTTCTCTATAAGAATAGACGGTAACATCAGGCTGACACATTCGAAGGTTAGCTTCTATCAAATCAAACTTCCCACAACAACAGATCCGCAGTTTATGGCCTTTCAAAGCTATCACATTCTGACCAAACACCGAATTCAACGTTGTGAAAAATTGATAGCTTTATCTACTTTTTTATAACAGATATACTCTGTGCCGCATATCCTATTAGGTTATCTCTAATTCTTTGCTGGAATTGAGTTTTTCTACTCTCTTCCCTCCAAACCCTGTCACAGAGGGATTTACTGGCGAGTGGTCAGTGACCAATCAGGATTATAGGGTGATCGGAAAAAAAAACATCTGACTTTATTTTCCTTCTTATGACATTGTCATAGCACTGTAAAGGCTACTAAACTGCGCACTCTTAGACCGTCTGCCTGAGGGCAAAATATAAAGAATAAAAATTTCATACAATCCATCACAAGAGCAAATCTATTATTTTTCCCTCCACTTTTGTAGCACCCCTATAAAAATCTAAGTATTTTCACCCTCACATAATCCGACCCCAGCTCGTCCCCGTGCCCCCCCCCCCCCCCATATCATACGTTATTGGTTATAAGACTCTTCTTCTTCTTCTTCTTCTTCTTCTTCTTCTTCTTCTTCTTCTTCTTCTTCTTCTTCTTCTTCTTGCCTTGATCTTCGCTGTTTTCATGTGGCGTCGTGTTAGTGGGTGATTTGTTTCTCACCTCAGGCAGTATACTGGTCTCATCTTCAGTGAAAGTGAGTCTAATATGCCCTCCCGAAACGTCGAACACAAATCACCCAGTGACGTGGCGCCGTATTCTAGCAGAACGGAGACGTAAACTGCACAATTGCGGAAGCCTGAGAACTCGCACTTTGTGACTGCCTTCGCGTATTATTATTTGCCGTACGCACTCTGTACCTGACGTATCTTTGTTACGTAAACGCATAAACAAGGCTGTTAAACGCTGAGGAGTGCCTAAAGACACGAGTTCACAGCTGTATGCTGCCGCAAATTTCCACACAAACGCCCTACGTTCTGACAATATACGAATATTAGTTTTCTATATAAATACTGTCTTTAGAATACGATGACTGAATCCGGCAAGTCCTGGCATATTACCTTAAAATACTTTCTGGTGGTTTCCTTCCACATATGTTTGACTTCACATCTTAGTTCATTCCTCTCTACCTTTTAAAGCCTAGCTGTAACTTTACATACCACCAGGTTTAACATTAAAACATTCTACGTGGTACCCACATTGCGTTTATGTGTTTTGTACGGATCTCAGAACAAACAGCAACTTTTGCCTTATAAAACATTAAGAGATTGGTTTTTATAACCGAAGTGGAGAGTGTTTACAGCGCGGTACGCACTGAGTCCTTATATAAAACATACGCTTCTTCTTTAAAGGGTTAACTAACCACCGCAACATACGTGCTACGGCCTGTCTAATTTATTGTAGTCGTGTTGATCACGTTATTCAGAGAGCTAACATTAAGAGCAGCCGATCCCAGTGGCCGCGCGGTCTAAGGCGTTGATCTGCGGCCGCTCGCTTCTTGGGATTGCGGGTTCGAATCCCGCCATGTGCATGGATGTCTGTCTCTTGCAAGTGTAGTGTTTTGTCAGGTTAGAGGTCCTTGCGTTGGGCTGATCACTCGTCCAGAGTAGTCCTACCGAGTGTGGTGTGTCTGAGTGTGATCGTGAAGCCTCGATAATGAGGAGGCCCTGGCCCACTAGGGGCTGTTGCGCCGTGGAGAAAAGTAGACATTATTAGCCGGAGTAAGGTAGTTGGTATAGCGACTAAGTTTCGCTCGGGACGGTTCGGGGTTCGAATCCCGGTAGTAGCAAAATTTTTCTCTTCCCTACAAGGCCTGTAAAATGAAAGTCTTTCCCGAACAAAAAACAGTCGGAGTGCGGTGTTAAACACCAACACACATCTAGCACCAACGTTATGAAAGGGTAGAGCAATACCTCTACCTCCTCTCCTATCCTGTATGACATGTTACGAGGAGACCTTTATCTTTACCTTCATATTTCTGAACAATTCATAATTATTTAATCTAGTGCGCACTAAGCCATCAACAAAGCGACGAACTAACCCATCACATTTATTAGTTGAGTCACATTGTACAGAAGGCTGCGTCGGTTAACATCAGAATTTGCAGTGCGTAAAATTTATGGTTCTGAAAAGAGTGTCATTTAATAACCAATCTCGCAATCTATCAAGGTATTTACCAACATTAAAACATCCCTTCAAAGTTGTGTCCAGTACATGCATGTATTATGTCGTCACCTTTTTTATGTACATATAACCTTTGATTTCCTTGTCATTTTTCGTAAAGCTTCTTTGTTTCCTTCCCTTCTGTTTGTACACTCAGCAGGGTCTTGAATAAATTTCTGTAGCACTCAGTCATTCCTGGCATCAAATTGCAAGCTTAGAAACAGAATAGCCTTTTCTTTTTCGGTGGATACGACTGTAATATCTCTTTTCACTTCCTGGCTGGCAAAAGGAACAGAAAAACACTGTGCGTCCACTGTGTGGGGGGCAGCTTATGTCTTCGATTCTGACTGACTCACATTCAGGGAAGATTTACACCGTAAGCCTCGTGATTGGACTGGCAAGTGGCGGTAAGACTACGAGAGGATTCAGGATGAAATGGGGCCGTTAAGATTGACTGACGAGGGAGGAGAGGGGTGAAGGGTGTTAAGGAGCATTTGGTATAACGCTGTCTTGTCCAGTTGTACCTTCCTATAGACGTTAGGGAGACAAGTACAGTTATCCACAAAAATTAGTGATTTTTACACGAAACAGGAGAAAGTTAACCTTTTAAAGCCTAGCGGTAACTTTACGTAACACCAGGTTTAACATTTAAAAAATTCTGCGTGGTGCCTACATTGCGTTTATGTGTTTTGTACGGATCGCAGAACAAACAGCAACTTTTGCCTTATAAAACATTAAGAGACTGGTTTTTATAACCGAAGTGGAGAGTGTTTACAGCGCGGTACGCACTGAGTCCTCATATAAAACACATACGCTTCGTCTTTAAAGGGTTAAAGACTGAGTAATTTTGTATGTTATTGACTCAAACGAGACGTATTAAGGTCAGTTCATGTGGGATTTGTGGTGGACAAAGTGGCACTGGGATAGGTTTTACCCGAATACTTCTGTTTTGCGCTGTCAGTTCCATTCCACCGGTGTTCCATTACACGGGAAAAGGGAAAGAAACTAATCATCTTCATCACAGGGTTGCACAATAAGCCTCAAGGCTGCAGTGCGTCCGCAGCCTCTGCTGGGGGGAGGGGAGGGGGGGTTCCTTCAATTAAAAAATGTGAGGGTCCAGCACTTGTTGTTAATCGTCAGACGGTTTCGACATGTACATACTTTCACCTATAAGACATGCGATTTTAACTCGATGGTCGCGGTCAGTTAAACTTAGTTCTCCGTGTGTTAAATAAAGCGCAACGCCATGTACACCTGCGGAAATTAAAGACGCATCCACACATCCCTTTTCCTCAGTCTTATATAGAGATGGGTTGCCAGGTTCATGTTCAGGGCTTGCTGTCGTGCCAATTGTGCAATGGCTCCATATAATTTAATGCATACTTCTTCACTGATTCTTTCTTTCTTTCTTTCTTTCTTTCTTTCTTTCTTTCTTTCTTTCTTTCTTTCTTTCTTTCTTTCTTTCTTTCTTTCTTTCTTTCTTTCTTTCTTTCTTTCTTTCTTTCTTTCTTTCTTTCCTTCCTTCCTTCCTTCTTTCTTTCCTTCCTTCCTTCCTTCCTTCCTTCTTTCTTTCTTTCTTTCTTTCCTTCCTTCCTTCCTTCCTTCTTTCCTTCATTCCTTCTTTCTTTCTTTCTTTCTTTCTTTCTTTCTTTCTTTCTTTCTTTCTTTCTTTCTTTCTTTCTTTCTTTCTTTCTTTCTTTCTTTCTTTCTCGTGACCACATTCAATGACACTAACAGATTCGGTAGGACTCCTCCGGAAGGGTGATCAGCCCATTGCTGAGACCTCTACCTGACAATACACAGCATACACAAGAGATAAGTATTCAGGCCCTCGGCGGAATTCGAACACGCAATCCCAACAAGCGAACAGCGACAAACCCACTCCTTAGAGCGCGCGACCACTGGGATCGGCGATATAATTGATTTGCCGCAGAAAAAAGCGGTTTTATTTACGTAAATATTTCTCTCCCTGTATTGCTGTACCAGTTTTGCCAATTAAATATTCCGTTAATTTTTCTGTTCACGGAACTGTTTGTGCGAATGTGTGAACTTACTCGCCGGTGTTACCATTACAGAAAATATAGTTTTAAAATGTACTCTGTTGTTATTAACGCAGGTTTGCTCATAAATTTAAACGTTTCCTTCCTTTTCATATACAACACTCTATTGCCATACACGCCTCATTCCACACTCATATACATAAAATACAAAATTACTGGTATCGGAACGAGTTAATAGCATTCAGTATCGAAAATGGATTTCGTTCTATCACCGTTATTGGATTAAAATCTTTCCACTGAGTGGCGAAAGGAGGAATACACTAGTCTTTGGTTTCCCTGTGTTCATTCTGTAAGAAGACATTGCAGTCAACTGGGGATCGTCGGCGTTTCTCATACGAGATATGACGGATTCATTCTTCAACACAGTAAATGAATATTCTCAATGAAAGTTTTACATTTCTCGTTTATAAAAACCAACATGTGCACATCTAGTACACATAAAAATACATTTCTTTCTTTAGTGCTACATGTTTCGGCGGAGCTCCGCCCTTTTCATGGTGTCTATAAACGAGTATTTAGAACTCACTAAAGTAGAATACATTACCGGTATTATTAATATTATTCTTGAGTCCGTACAGGAAAGTCCCGGCATGGTAACTCAAATTACGGCACGACCGCTTGCTTTCACATCCTTTCCGATTCATTATCCATTAATCGTCTTCCTGTTTAACGCTGTGTGGTCAGAGTGCTGTCGGTGTAATAAAACTATAAATAACTATATAAGGATATTAACCTTTTAAAGCCTAGCGGTAACTTTACATACCACCAGGTTTAACATTAAAAAATTCTACGTGGTGCCCACATTGCGTTTATGTGTTTTGTACGGATCTCAGAACAAACAGCAACTTTTGCCTTATAAAACATTAAGAGGCTGGTTTCTATAACCGAAGTGGAGAGTGTTTACAGCGCGGTAAGCACTGAGTCCTTATATAAAACAGATACGCTTCGTCTTTGAAAGGGTTAAAGAAAAAAACAGAAATGGTATAATATACGTATTTGACGCTATCCATCCCGTTGTGTATGCAGACTTACATAAATAACATCCTGTATTCCCTCTGACACACCCTGTATTTATTATTATTTTTTCAAACACTTCATGTTTCGATCAAGCCGATCACAATCAGGTGTTTTGTTTATACAAAGACTTAAAACTAAAGATGAAAATGTGAAAGTTCCTCACTGCCACGCTTATACACTGAATACAGAGGCAGTATTTTCCCACAAGTCCAACAAGAAAAACTTTCTTCTTTGAATCTTTGACCGTTGAAGATGGGACCGAAAGATTGTCCCGAAACGTCGGTACAGAACTACCACACAACGCTGTGTAATATCCCAGAAGAGGGCAGCTCTTATCTATGACGCGGCGGAAGCTTGAAATCACGTATGAGTGAACCCACTACACGACGAAATATGGTGAAGGAAATAAGGGGTCGGACATCAATAAATGGCGATGTGTACAAGTTGGAACGCTGCAGACGCCTTGGCGATCCTGTACATTCTACACCCTTAGAGGAGAGACGCCGCCGTCAGCGCCCGGATCCGTTTGTCATCCCAGCACGTCGCATCGCCTCCCTGCCTGATCGTAACACGTCGCGTGTGATAAATTGTATTCTTAATTGGACTCCTTCACATTACTGCATTGTCTCCCTGTAAGGTGTGTTTTTAAATAACAACGTCATGGGTTATGGAAGAGAATAAACGTTTTTATGTGGCTGATAAACTTCAGGCGAACTGTAGGGGGGCTCGGTTAAATGTCGCGCGTTGGGGGATATGTCGCAATTTAAACTCGTTTCTTTGCATACAGTCGTGATTTTTTTAAAGAGCCATTAGCCAAAATTGCAGGCTCCTAAGATGCGATTTTAGCCCTTAATATGGAGCAGTATGATCGCCTGTAACTTTGGTATGATCTACCACATAGCACGGCGTCGCGTAAGCGCGATGGGAAAATCAGATACCATGAGTCGTTAGCAGCTTGAAGTTTCCCAGGATATGGATAAGGAGGACAGCCTCCACATATGCAGGGTAAAGGTAGACGTAAGGGCGAAGTCCAGCTTAGAACAGGCCATGAAGGCCCAGAGCGGGGGTAGAGTTATAGCTCTACTTTCCTTTAACCTCGGGGCTAGATGGGGGGGGGTGGTCAAAGCCACGCCCCGGCCACTTTACCCCGGGGAAGGAGACACGGCACCCTTTGTAGAGGAGGCACGGTGGACACCAGGGCCGAGCTGGACGGGGACGCAAAATCTCTCCCCCGCCGGGATTCGATTTCCGCACCGTCCGGTCCGGAGCGAGTCGCTATACCGACTGAGCTACTCCGACCCACAGAGTGAGGGTTGGGTCCGTATAGATTAAATAAGAAGTTTCTGACATCCCACAAAGGGTGGTCCTCCACCTTGGGGTTTGAGCGAGGGGCCAACAACTTCACGCCATAAGGAATTAAACATGTTACGAATTGTTCAATACAGCGTCGGACCTGGACTAAACCTTTGGCTGGAGGGTAGGGACTGTTGGCGGGCTTTTGTGAACACGGTAATGAACATTCAGATTCCATAAAATGCAAGTAATTTCTTGAATACGAGTATCTAAGGATCTGTTAGCTTCTCAAGAAGGACTCTGCTCCATGGAATTGGTTGGTTGGTTAGTTAGTTAGTTAGTTAGTTAGTTAGTTAGTTAGTTAGTCAGTCAGTCAGTCAGTCAGTCAGTCAACTAGCTGTCTATTTAGTTATTACTTGGTTAGTCCGCCAGTGTTTCGAAGGATTGCAGTTCCGTTACAATACCAAAGATGAAATTTATTTATTTGTTTATTTACGCGGTTGGTTAGTTGTAATGCCAGAAAGTTGTGTTTTATTTGAAAGAAAATGGCAGTTTAGTGCCACAGTACCTAGTGCTGTTTAAGGTAAACCTGTCTATAACGGAAAGCATAGTTCTCATTGTTTGGTGCCGTCCTGAATAGCCTTAATGTGAAGACAACAAAATGTGCTGACCGTTCCTAGTATGGAGTTCAATTTAGACTTTACCCACAGTACCATTACAATATAAGATTCTAATTACACGCTATTACAGCAACTCTTCCCCCTTTCGTCCTCATGTGGAAAAAAAGTTGGGAACATTTACACTATTCATGCATTTTAATTAATCTAGTGGTTTTAGAGTTTTAGCCTTTTCAGTACACATAGAAATCCACACAAGTAAAACTTCACGTCAACCAACTATTCTGCAACACATACTGTAAAAGCTGGGGGTGTAACTTTTTAATTATTTAATTTTTAACTTCGAAATAGTCCCTGATGATGATCCTACAGGGTCGAAACGTGTAGTACTTCTTTCTTAGTCCTTCCCTCTTCTACCTACTTGTTCACAGTAGGTGTACAGGGTTTTTACTGTCATTTGATCACACTCAGACACACACCACAGTCGGTAGGACTCCTCTCGACGAGGGATCGGCCCGTCGCATAGACGTCTACCCGACGACACAAGCACTGTACAAGACAAAAATCCATGCCCACGGTGGGATTCGAACCCACGATCCCAGCAAGCGTTCGGCCTCAGACCGCGCAGCCAAACGTGTTGTGTTAAGATGTAAAAATATTTTAAGTGCTGTAATGTAAATACATTGAATATAGTGCATTTGTTGGACGAATATTGTATTTGAATACTTACACTTTGGGCCTATTAGATAACACCAATCTTCATCAGTTAGCCTAGACTAGCTGTGTGTGTTATACAAAAGGGAAGAGGATTTTCCCCTTCTTTCCCCTGCGAATGGAGACAGAGCCTGTCTGCAAAGCCTAATTTTCTTAGACTGGTGTATTTTAATCAGGCTATTGAGAGTGTCCATATCAAGTGTCATAGTCACGGTGATAAGGTTAGTACCGCCTTGTCATTATATCTGAGAATTATATTGAAATTAGTTCCATGATTTTTCTTCTTCATGTTATGGGGTGTACTTGTGCCAGGAAATCGAGCACTAAAATTGCTAGACTCGACGTCACGTAAAGAGAGATTCAAAGGCTTGGTTGTTAGGATGTAATGCAATTCATGTTGCTGGGTCCTGACATGAACAACAATGCGTTCAGCTTACGTAAAGGGTAATTTCAATACATATTCAACCCTAGGGGTAAAAGCTTTCGGTATTTAATGGACAAATTTGTAGAGTAAAAAATGTGCATGATGATGATGATGATGATGGTGATGGTGATGGTGATGGTGATGGTTAGTGTTCCCTTCGAACTCGCAGTGTGTTTGCTTCCAGTATAGACCTTTGTAGTTCTCATTTACATGTTAATGTTGACAGATAGAATTAAATAACTTAAGTGGCCTGTTGAAAGAAACAGCCGCATAGCTGTTTTAACAGCTTCTGGTGATTCTGGTGATTCAGATTCTGGTGATTGTCAGGTCATTGTTACCATTACATTTCTATGCAAATATTTTATAAGTTAACGCACATAGGGAAGTTGTTGCCGACAGTCAAAATGCAAACTTATTTCTTCTTAAAAGGGAACTTAAAACATGAAATTTTCTTATATACTTTTTCAACAGCCAAAAGTTATGTAAAGACAAGGGCACGAACTAAACTTTTAAGCCTATAATTGTCTGAATTATATTTGAACGTACAGTTCGTACCGCGCAGTAAACACACCCATTGTCGGCTATAAAAACCAGTCGGTTATTGTTGCGTATAGCAAGATAGGCCGTGTACGTTTAAACATAAGATTTAGGCGCGTTCACATGTCCACTGTTGCTGTGGAAAACAACAATAATTACATATTCTGAGCATTTGTCTGTGGCCTTTGTTATTCAGCATGTAAAACGCATGCGCTATGTTATATATATATATATTCCATATTATCTCATAAACTGCACGATTTTCCGAAAAAAGAAATTTACGGAACGCAAAATGTGTGTTTTGATTTTCTCTACAATGTTTGTCTGAAACATTTCTCATTGTAAGAAGTACTGAGCAAGATATTACAATAAATGTACGTAGGTCTTCATGTAAAGCACCAATTATTTTGTCAGATTTTTAACGAAACTTGAATTTTCTAGACGGATTTTCGAAAAATAGTGATATATCAAATTTCATAAAAATCCGTTCAGTGCGAGCGGAGTTGTTGCGTGCGGACGGACAGACAGGCAGAAATTTTGCGAACGTGCCTCAAAATTCTTCGTTGTATATGCGACGGTTACGTACGTGTTTTGTATGGATCTCAGAACAAACAGCGATTATTTCCCTGTACAGCATTAACTGACTGGTTTTTATAACCGAGACGGAGTGTGTTTACTGCGCGGTGCGGACTGGGTCTTTAAATGCCACGTTCTGCCCACACAGTGTATTTATGTGTTTTGTGTTGATCTCAGAACAAACAGCGATTATTTCCCTATACAGCATTAACTGACTGGTTTCCTTGTAACCGAGACGGAGTGTGTTTACTGCGCGGTACGGACTGGGTCTTTAAATGCCACGTTCTGCCCACACAGTGTATTTATGTGTTTTGTGTGGATCTCAGAACAAACAGCAATTATTTCCCTGCACCGCATTACCAGATTGGTTTCCTTGTAACCGAGACGGAGTGTGTTTACTGCGCGGTACGGACTGCGTCTTTTAAATACAATTCTGGTAAAGATTAAAATTTATTGGTTCAAACAACACCAAAACTAAAATACAAACTTGATACCTCGTGTTATGTCAGGCGTAATGACGTGGCTTCTGTGAAGCCGAAGTCTTTGTGTTGCTGCCGAAGTGGGCGTTTCCTTCGCAAGCCTTGCTGCTTATAAAGTTCGAACGCTTCCAGTGTTGCTGAAGAGAAGGGTGAGTCAGTACTTCGTGATTGTTTACGAGATTAGAAACTTGAAGTCTTGTGTCATGTCTCAGCGTCTCCAACTTATGTTACAGGTCACAAGTTTAGAGAGTCCTTCAAGTATTTTGTGCATTTTCTTGTCAATATCATGATTTCTGACATTATTATTATTATTATTATTATTATCGTTTATAAAACATTTTATTTTTCCACCGTCATGTATGTATTATAAATGGATTTCTCACGTAATAATGAAACATTTAATAGACAGGTTCGTAAAGTCGTGAAGAACACCTGTCAGTATGTCACGTCTGTCTGAATGTATCAACTCTGCGCCAACTGGGCGGATTTGCTTGAAATTTGATATTGGAGACTTTTATTAAAAATTGTTGAGAAAGTTAAAGCCATGTTAGAATCGGACAAAAATACCCAACACTTTACACGCAGATCTAATTATGTATTGTAGTGTGATGGAAGGTAACGTAGCTAAAAAGTAGAAACGGGACTCAGCTTTTCTTTTCCATGGGTGTAGTGTTTAACCTTCTAAAGCCTAGCGGTAACTTTATGTACCACCAGGTTTAACATTAAAAAATTCTACGTGGTGCCCACATTGCGTTTATGTGTTTTGTACGGATCTCAGAACAAACAGCAACTTTTGCCTTATAAAACATTAAGAGATTAGTTTTAATAACCGAAGTGGAGAGTGTTTACAGCGCGGTACGCACTGAGTCCTTATATAAAACAGATACGCTTCGTCTTTACAGGGTTAAAATCACGTTCGGAAGCCCAGAATTACAAGTACGTCATATGATGTGTGATTTATGACGTATTTTTGAGCTTTCCAACATATGGAGCAAAGCTTTTTACAAAGCTTCTTCCTCCAAAACTATTTTTCGACCACTGTTGAATGTGAAATTTTCACCAGCGAAGTATTTTTACTTAAAAGCGGTGCACACTAAGGTTTGCGTAATTCCGTTTGAAGCTCGGTGTGCATATAATGTGATAAATTCTAAAAGGTTTTGACGATGGTGTATAATATTGTGTGGTGATGATGGGTTTATGGACTTTATCCATCGTCCAAAGAGTAAAATATTAAAATATTAAAAATTTAAAAATTAGAAAATTAAAATCACAGGGTTTCGGAAGCTGGCTCTGCTTCCGAAACTTTGTGATTTTAATTTTTTAATTTTTAATGTTTTAATATTTTACTCTTCGGACGGTGGATAAAGTCCATAAACCCATCACCACACAATATAATATGATGTTCCACATCTTGCAGTTAGTATTTTTTTTTAGTGGTGAAGGGCCCCGCAGCAGACGCTACGGACGCACCGCAGCCTTGAGGCTTATTGTGCAACCCTATGATGAAGATGATGATGATTATTATTATTATTTTTTGTCCTTTTCCTAGTAATGGAGCACCGGTGGAATGAAATTGACAGGGGAAAACCGAAGAACTCGGGAAAAACCTGTCCCAGTGCCACTTTGTCCACCACAAATCCCACATGGACTGACCAGGGATCGAATCCGGGCCTCCGCGGTGGGAGGCCGGCGGCTAAACACCTGAGCCATGGCACGGCCTTGCAGTTACTCACATTCGTCCTGTCCTTATAGTAATCTCCTTGTCACTCAGTCACTCACAAGTGGGGTAATATATGCAGTTGTATTTATTTTTAATTATTTTCGGGGCTAAAATTCCCACAAATCTGGGTTAAAGGCACGCAGAGAAAAGGGTAGCAATATTATCCATGGCAAAGGAGTGTGATGCACTCAGTCACGCGCCAATAGGTTACTGTATTTAGTGGGATTGGCCTTCGAAATATTTTCATGGTGACGGTGCCTTAAAATTGGTCTTAAAATTTTAAAGGATTTTTTTGCCACCCTAATTACAATTTGACGATTAATCTTCCTCCACATAATACTAACATTTGTTTTGTGACTGAGTGAGTCACACTTCGCTAAAATGGTGACCACTGTCATTATGTAGCGTTTTTGTAAAAAATTTAAACGCATTGAAAACGGGACGATATAGTGTGAAAATTTATGCCCCTGTATGGAATATAGAAGTACCTTACGTGTGGCTTCGGTATTATTTTTTGCCGTTTTTCTTTTATTCAAGAAGAAAATTATTGATATTTCCGTCTTCACAACTCCTGCTGGTTAGATCGTAATTATATGTTCATATCAGGCTACATTTTTCGACCGTTACACTATACAATCTTAGCTGCCCCCGAGCAAACAGAATGTAGTCCGAGTTATCAACAGATTCATTAAATAGACTTTAAATAAGCCACTTTAATGCTCTCAGCAAACGACTTAGCATTTAACCAATTAACTCCATGGAGCACAGGCCTTCTTGAGAAGCTAACACTTTCTCAGCTAGTCAAGAAATTCCCCGCATTTTATGGAAATCGGACGTTCATTATCGCATTCACAACAGCCCGTCACCTGTCCCTATCCTGAGCCAGCTCAATCCAGTCCATTCCCCTATCCTACTACTTGAAGATCCATTTTAATATTATCATCCCATCTACGCCTGGGTCTCCCAAGTGGTCGCCTTCGCTCAGGTCACCCCACCAAAATCCTGTATGCACCTGTCTTTTCCCCCATGCGTTCTACATGCCCCGCCCATCTCATTCTTCTTGATTTGATCACCCGAATAATATTTGGTGATGAGTACAGGTCATTAAGTTCCTCGTTATGTAGTCTTCTCCACTCCCCTGTCGCCTCGTCCCTCTTAGGCCCAAATATCTTCCTCAGCACCCTATTCTCGAACACCCTCAGTCTTGTTTCCTCCCTCAGTGTGAGAGACCAAGTTTCACACCCATACAAAACAACAGGTAAAACTACAGTTCTGTATACCCTAATCTTTGTGTTTTTGGATAGCAACTTGGAAGACAAAAGATTTTTCGCCAAATAATAGTAAGCATTCCCCGACTTCAATAAAGGTTCACCCTATAACAGGCCCTGAGGACCCAAGAGGGGGGGGGGGACGTAGAGGTATAGCTGAACCCGTTCGTGAGCCTCAGCATGAAGAGAGGATGGGGTGGCTAGCCCCACGCCCCGGCCGCTTTACCCCTGGGAAAGAGACGCGGTACCCGTTGTGCAGGTGGTTTCCCGACTTCAATCTGCTCTTAATTTCTTCATGAATGGAGTTTCGATTCGTTAGGTTCAAATTAGCATTTATCAGGAAATAATACAAACATTTTGCCTCAGTATAGATTTATAGGATTAAAAAGGGGGCAGCTGTCCTCTGAAACACGCTAGCAGCAAACATAACAGTGTGTGCAGGCAGTAAAGGCTGCAAATGGGTCGAAACTCTATGTGTGTTCGCTGGACAAACAATTTCGACAGACGAGTAAACGGTGCTATAAACTTCCTGTTACAATGTTGGCACCATTGGTATAAGTAGTTTCTTGGTGGGGGGGGGGGCCGGCGGTGATGGGGCTGAAGGTACAGGTGCGGAATAAATATTAGTAGTGTTTTAGTGCTTCCTGTCCGCCATCGAGTCAAACATTTCAACATGTATAGGGAATGCTCTCGTACTTCGGGAACCATAATCCGCAGAAGAACGCGCTGCAAGATTACACATGACATAAGCGTAAGTTGGGTAGTAACATTGACAAAATTTACCTTGGCTATTAGGAACTTTATTTTGTAAAGGGGTGAAATTTGAAAGAGGGGGGAAAATTGGTCCCATAAGACTTAAGTTTTTCGTTTTCTTTTTTCTGTCTATTTTTATGTTCCATCATTCAATTTAGTAACCAAAAAAAATTATTCCTAGGTTGAAAAAATATTAAGGGGCGTTTGCCACCCCCCTTGCCCCCCCCCCCGCTCAGTGTTACGCCTGTGACACATGATATATATTGTGTGCTTTTAACTAAAATTTTATTTGCTTTTACTTTAGTTTGACGACTCACCCCTTTGTACTAATGTTTGAGGTTTGTTACGTCGGTGGCAATTTATGACACTGTCTTAAGGACCGTGACGCTGTGAAGTCTGGTAGATAAGTACCGACGTTTAAGAGGAGTGTGTACGTTTCTTCAGAAATTTGGCACACTTGTCTATTAGACAATACAGCGTTACAATCTTGCACGAGAGCAGACTGCTTTATCACTTATATTTCCTTCTATCCACAGTGGTTTCCAGTTAGAAACTCAATTTTTGCCCCCGCCCCCACATTCAAGCCCTGTATACCATGGATAAAATAGTATTACTTCCATAAAGTCCCTGTCATTTCGTCTTATGACACGTAGTGCAAGTCTCGGCAACAGCCCAGTATCCCAGAAAGTAAAGCCCGTTTTCCAGCAGCAGGGAGACAACCGCAACGTTTCAAACCGCATTAAGACCACGGAGAAAAGGGACAGTAGAAATACAGCACCCGAGACTTCTCACTGTCTCCGTACTACGACATTAATCTCCACTCCTCTCCAGCCCCTATCAACCAGCCTCAAGCGCTTTCTGCAGCAAAGTTAATTACGTAGTTACACTGTCAACATTCCTGTGAATAGGATATCTAGGCTACTGGAGAGGAATATAGAGAAGCACGCTGGAGGTGGGGAAGCGGAACAGGCGAAGGGTGGTATGGAGGGGAGTAAGTTCATACGGCATCTTTCCGTGGTCTCAGCATGCATAACGTGTTTAATACCGTGCGGAGTGTGACATTTCCATGAATAAAATTCAGTCCTGAAACTTCTTTATTATTTCTTCTGCCTTGTTATGTATTCGTAGCATCGCAAATGTTTCGGTTGTTTTTGTCAGAGTCACTTCGGTGGCGTGAGACGAAGAAACAAAACAGTGATAGAACAATGTGTCATGTTAGGTTGTAGATCCAGACAAGCTGTGAAACATACAAAAGGAAACTTTCTCTTTAAATCATGTCTACCAACTTCTGCATGAAAGTTTCCTTCACTGAAGAGAGAGAGAGAGAGAGAGAGAGAACGCGAGAGGGAGGGAATTATGTTTCTTGCAGATAATATTCTGCAATACAAAGCACGTACACTCCTCTCCCACACCGCCAATATTCTCCCCACTCCAGTAACCCCTCCCCCCCCTTCCCCCGTTATTTAAATCTGGAAGAGAGGATCTGTGGATAGATCAGGAACAGGGTGATCAAAAACTTGCACGTAGGATTTAAGGTCATCACGGCTAAGACTGTTAATATTACTGCCTTATGTGCTTTAACGGTGCACGCGGTGGCGCAGTTGGTTGAGGCATTGCGCTACAAACCGGAGGGTCGCGGGTTCGATTCCCGATGGTGTCATTGAAATGTTTCGTTGACATAATCCTTTCGGCCGCACTATGGCCTGTTCAGGCCTGTAATGGGATTGCTTTTATATGCTGTGACGCCGTATAATCTGGTACCAAATTTATGTTCTTTTGGGTGAATGTAAGGCCGCCATCTGCAGGTCAGAGGCTACAACGCGGGAGGGAATTTTTTCTTCTCTTTCGCTTCACAGACGGCGGCAACAGGTTCCTTCAAAACGTCGGGAAATTTACAGTAGACTACAAGGCGTCATATCGCAGTAGATATTTTTCTCCTGTCACTTAATTTCGATTATAATATAAATATATTACCTCGATGCATTTTTTAATAAAATTCCGCAACAGCTCATTCCATTAAAATGCTTTATCTTCTGTCAGATTCTGAGATTTGAGGTTCTCGGGGCAAATTTATGGAGATTTACATAAGTGTCATTCGATGTTATACCGTGTCAATTGGTACAATGTTGCCGACGTTTCGAAGGAACGTAGTTTCTACAACTTATGAGTCAAACCCTCCAAGAAGAGCAAGCGCAGTGCAGCCAGACAAAGTGATGAATAGAATAGCCGTATTTTACTCAATTTTCGTATCGAAGACTACTAAAAAAAGGGGTCACTTTGTGATATATGGCATTAGATATAAATATTTCTGCTTGTCAAATATGCTGATATTACATTGTAATGACGACTTTAGTTCGGAACACCTGCCCTGGCAATTTTGAGGGTTTGATTGGTATTGGTTACATTATTCCACATCAGAAATCTGTTGGATTAACCATGCTGCATTACGCGTCCCAATTAATGGCAGTGATGTCTAATTCGACAATTTGGGTCAGAATATGATGTTATGCATGTCGACCAGGTAAACACAATCAGATTAGGCACGGCCAGCTTGTTTATTAATTACACACATAGAATTATGCGCTGTTGCACCAACATCAGTGAAAGTTTTTAGGTTCCGTGAAGCCCTGGCAATTTCGTTTCGTTTCGTTTCGTAGTCCTTCCCTCTTCTACCTGCTCACAGCAGGTGTCGAGGTTGTTTATTTTCACTTGATCACACTCAGACACACACCACAGTCGGTAGGACTCCTCTGGACGAGTGACCGGCCCGTCGCAGAGACCTCTACATGACAACACAAACAATGTACAAGACAAACATCCATTCCACCGGTGGGATTCGAACCTACGATCCCAGCAAGCGCTCGGTCGCAGACATACGCCTTAGACCGCGCGGCCACTGGGACAGGCTCCTGGCAATTTCTTTACTAAATTATATGAATTTCACCCTGTAATAAGCGATGAAGACCCAGAGGGGAGTAGACGTAGACGTATACGTCTACTCTTTCTTTAACCTCCACGGTACAAGGGGGTGGGTGATCGACGCCACGTTCCAGCCACTTTACCCCCAGGAAAAAGCGCCAGTACCTATTGCATAGGAGGCAGGGTGGGGTTTAGGACTGGTCTGGAGGGGTGCGGAAAAGATGGCACCCACCGGCATTCAATCCCTGGACCTTCCAGCCCGTAGTGATTTGCCATATCGGGTGCGATATCTCGCCCATCAGTTTATTCACTCGTTAGGCAAATATTCGCTGCTGAAGAAGGCCTCTCGCCATATAAAATTAGGCTATGTCTAAATGAGTACTTCATTTTCCTTCTTGAAAATGAGTTACATTAACCCTTTAAAGACGAAGCTTATCTGTTTTATATAAGGACTCAGTGCGTACCGCGCTGTAAACACTCTCCACTTCGGTTATAAAAACCAGTCTCTTAATGTTTTATAAGGCAAAAGTTGCTGTTTGTTCTGA
>BLKM01000776.1:204321-240720 GCA_013340265.1 Coptotermes formosanus | reverse complement strand
GCACTGAGTCCTTATATAAAACAGATAAGGACTCAGTGCGTACCGCGCTGTAAACACTCTCCACTTCGGTTATAAAAACCAGTCTCTTAATGTTTTATAAGGCAAAAGTTGCTGTTTGTTCTGAGATCCGTACAAAACACATAAACGCAATGTGGGCACCACGTAGAATTTTTTAATGTTAAACCTGGTCGTTTGTAAAGTTACCGCTAGGCTTTAAACGGTTAACAAATTGAATTAAGATTAGAATCCTCTGAAACGGTCGCCATGCAATTTCGTATACAGATAAAAACCTTTCAGAAGACCTCCAAACAAGTTAGGACACATTCACGGTGCGTTAATTATTTTTCTTAAATTTTAAATTGATCGGAAATTTCGTGTAAAACTCCAGAAATTACGATAGTTAGAAATGCAGTTCTTCCGTGCTCTATAAAATATCAGAGCTCAAACTCTTCCCGTGTTAAAGTTGGTGTTCTGCGCATGTGTCGCTCTGTCTGTAATGTTGCAGCAGTCAGCCAATGGTCTTATCGCCATTCAGAAAGTTTTACACACGTTCTCTGCTTTTCAGCATACGGTTAAATTGTACGAGTGTGGAACCGTACATTTATTATACGAGAGGAAACTTCGGAGGACGTTGAATTCACGAATGAACAAGATGTGACAAAGTTGCTTTGAGAACAGTCAAGATTAGAAACAATAGAGTATGCATGATAATGGGAAATTGGAGTCACAGGTACGTGGAAGCGTAGTAAATAATTGGGACTGGTAACTCTGGAACAGAGTTACCAGTCCGTAGAATATCGTTCCTCTGGTTGCAGTACGTAACGTATCTCTTCGGTATTTATACAAGACTGACAGATGCTGCACCGCCCGTGTTTTAACAGAGGACATTGCAGCTCTGTTCCTTCCCGTGTCTGATCCTGGTTGCTATGGCAACAGATGGCAAACCTACGGTCCACTCAGCACCGAATTACTGGGGCTGTGTGACGTAACCGAATTAACCTTTTAAAGCCTAGCGGTAACTTTACGTACCACCAGGTTTAACATTAAAAAATTCTACGTGGTGCCCACATTGCGTTTATGTGTTTTGTACGGATCTCAGAACAAACAGCAACTTTTGCCTTATAAAACATTAAGAGACTGGTTTTTATAACCGCAGTGGAGAGTGTTCACAGCGCGGTACGCACTGAGTCCTTATATAAAGCAGACAGGCTTCGTCTTTAAAGGGTTAATAACGCGTGTACCCATTGGCGGGCCGATGCCGGTGGCCGCGCGGTCTAAGGTGTGGATCTGCGGCCGTTCGCTTGCTGGGATTGCGGGTTCGAATCCCGCTGGGTAACGTGGGTGTCTCTGTCTTGTGAGTGTTATTTGTTTGTCAGGTAGAGGTCTCTGCGTTGGGCTGATCACTCGTCCAGAGGAGTCCTACCGAGTGTGGTGTGTCTGAGTGTGATCGTGAAGCTTCGATAATGGAGAGGCCCTGGCCAACTAAAGGCTGTTGCGCCATTGGAAAATGAATGTTTCCTACAGGTCTTTACGTTCAATTGTGCCAGCGCCTCGAAGTTAATAGAAATAGGCTTTTAGTGGTTGTCATTCTGTCTGTATGTGCTTGTCCTTGTGTGTTTCTGGGTTTTTCCAACGTCACTCTCAAATTTTGAACCAGATAACCAAACCCACTCGGATTTTTGCCACTGTTTGAAAAATATTTTTCTAAAGCTAAAATTCCTGCCTCCAACTTGGGAGGTAGCTCCGTCGGTATAGTTAACGCTTTAAAGACGAAGCGTATCTGTTTTATATAAGGACCCAGTGCGTACCGCGCTGTAAACACTCTCCGCTTCGGTTATAAAAACCAATCTCTTAATGTTTTATAAGGCAAAAGTTGCTGTTTGCTCTGAGATCCGTGCAAAACACATAAACACAATGTGGGCACCACGTAGAATTTTTTAATGTTAAACTTGGTGGCATGTAAAGTTACCGCTAGGCTTTAAAAGGTTAATAGGGTGCGGATTGGACGACCGAAGCGTCGTGGTTTAATTACGGTCAGGAGAAAGACCCTTCTGTTTTCTCCAAAACGTGGACACCGTCTTTGGGACCCAACCAGCCTTCTGTTCATTAGTTATCTAGAGCATATACCCCGGTTTCAAAGCGCGAGAAGCGTGAAGCTCTTTGATTTGGTGCCGAGATTATTCAGAGTGGAAATATATCTCCACTCATTAGTGCCTGCATACCATGCGCAGACACAAACTTACCTTATACATTTGGACAGAAAATTCATCAATTTCTGCCGCCCTTTCGCGAGGCTTTGTAACTTTCGCTAGTTACGCAGTTATTGTATGCAACGTAAATACATGAATAAATACCTGAGTATAAAATCAGACACTTACTCAGAGGGTAGGTTCTGTGAATTGAGTGCAGCGTTACCTTGTCGAGTTTGAACTACTGTCATATTCACTTTGATACATACCAGCAGTAAATTGTTTCATGTAGACGTTAAGCATGTCAGAGGATGACAAACGTACCGTGCTTACAAGATAATGCGAATCCATTTACCTGGAACAAGAGACAAATGTGTATATAGACCGTTACCCGGCCATTTACTGCCCCTATGAATTAACCTTTTAAAGCCTAGCGGTAACTTTACCTACCACCAGGCTTAACGTTAGTCAATTCTCCATGGTGCCCACATTGCGTTTATGTGTTTTGTACTTATCTGGGAACAATCTGCAACTTTTACTTGACACTTCGTCAAAATATAGGTTTTTTAAACTGACGTGGAGAGTGTTTACTGCGCGGTACGCCCTGAATCTTTATATTAGACAGAATGTGGTTCGTGTTTAAAGCGTTAATTTAGCTTGTTCAAAATCTATTTATTTGCTCAGATCATCTTGCTTTTCTTTTAAAAAATCTCTTCCATTTTTTTGAGAGCCTTACAATCCAGACAAGTAACCCTTAAAAACGAAGCGTATCTGTTTTATATAAGGACTCAGTGCGTACCGCGCTGTAAACACTCTCCACTTCGGTTATAAACACCGGTCTCTTAATGTTTTATAAGGCAAAAGTTGCTGTTTGTTCTGAGATCCGTACAAAACACACAAACGCAATGTGGGCACCACGTATAATTTTTTAATGTTAAACCTGGTGGTACGTAAAGTTACCGCTAGGCTTTAAAAGGTTAAAGAACTGATTAACCAAGAAAAGCAACTCCAAGAACAATGGTCGTTTTCTGAAGCAGGTAGTCGCTGATTAAGAGATTTCGAGCTTTATTCCTATTTCTCTTGGTACAACAGAGCCTCCCCTTTTTCGGGGCTTCACGATCACACTCAGACACACCACGCTTGGTATAATTCCTCTGGACGAGTGATCAGCCCAACGCAGAGACCTCTACCTGACAACACGCAACACTCACAACAGACAGACATCCATGTCCCCCAGCGGGATTCAAACCCACAAACCCACTAAGCGAGCGGTCACAGACCCACGCCTTAGACCGCTCGGCCACTGGGCTCGGCATTTCGTGCGTTATTACAAGCCAAAATTTTTGTTATCATTTTCACAACAGATCGGCATTATACCTTCTCTTGTGTTGGGTTAATCCTGGTCACGTCTTCACATCCTTCCTGTTTAATATCTATTGCATCATCATCTTCATTTCTTTGCCAAGTTTATCCCAAACTCTCTCTCTTAATTTCAGTACTCTAAACGAAAATTTTATATATATATATATTACAGCCCTTTTTAATGTGTTCTACACGTCACACCAGTCTACCCTTTTTGTTTTAGTCACCGCAGTAATATTTTGGGAGGATTATACATTACGAATTTCCGCATTATGCACTTTTCTCTAGACTCCAGCTCCTTCATTCCCCTAGAGCAATATATTTTTGTCAGCGTCCCTGAACTTAATATGATTCATCCCTTGGGATTTTACATGCGAAGATGCGTGTGAATAACCAACAAACACAATTCTTTATCACTAAAAACAATAACAGCTACACGTTTCGGCTCCTATCTGGCGATCTTTGGACTGTGTGTATATATAATCATGTGCAGACTGAATATGGCTTGATAGAAGGCGAAAGATGTAGACGTTGTAGGGATGCAGTAATAAAGACTTGTTTTTAAAGGCTGTGTATTGGTTTATTTAACTGTCCTCTGGGCACAAATATAAAATAACGTACCGAAAACAAACGTAAAGGAATATTATAAATGTAGAACTAGGGGACAGTCTGACAAAACGGGGTGGTAGGATAAAACGGGGTACCTGCAATTTTTTCTGCAGGCAGTGCTGACATTTTCCGCCAAAAGCACTGCATGATTGCTACCACTCTTCGCTCTGGTCTGCAGGCGAAAATGAGTCGTTCGGTGCCACTGTGTGTTTGTTAAACAGCGAAGACGTGTTTTGCAGCTGTGTGCTACAACACTGCGAGAAAACTTTAGCGTTATTAACTGGAAGCCCTCTTCATAAAACCGGGAAGGCATGTACGCGTTTAAATACTTAATATTTAAGCTTTCCTTTGTTATGCGAGTCATCACACACGCTTCTGTATTTTTCGAACGAAAGCAAAATTTCTTATTTTCCACATAGACATTCAATTACCCCGTTTTATCCTACCGGTTGGATAAAACGGGGTACTTTGCATCACGTACTTCAAATTTAGTTTCCTCTTACAACAGTCCATGTAGCAAAACATTTGGATCGTCATATGATAGACGAGTCTTTACTGAAGAAATTATAAGTTAAATGAAGGAATGAAAAAGACAGAGCCGTTTTTCCGCTAAGTACCCTGTTTTACCCTACTTTCTCCTATATGTTTTAAGGAACGCATAGTATTTGAAGGCTGCGTACCAACAAAAATGCAAAGACCTAGGATAAGAGGGAGGAGAAAATTGATTGAAAGATTTACTGATATATATATATTTTTTTTTCGTCAGAAAACTATATAGATGTTTGTAAACTCTTCTCATTACAGTGATAGGCTATGCAACATGGCAGTTTTAACCCTTTAAAGACGAAGCGTATCTGTTTTATATAAGGACTCAGTGCGTACCGCGCTGTAAACACTCTCCACTTCGGTTATAAAAACCAGTCTCTTAATGTTTTATAAGGCAAAAGTTGCTANTTCTCCACTTCGGTTATAAAAACCAGTCTCTTAATGTTTTATAAGGCAAAAGTTGCTGTTTGTTCTGAGATCCGTACAAAACACATAAACACAATGTGGGCACCACGTAGAATTTTTTAATGTTAAACCTGGTGGTATCTAAAGTTACCGCTAGGCTTTAAAAGGTTAATTTCTGTCATCCTTTTCCTGTCACTCCAACTTAATGTCGAACTTATGAATGCGTGGATCCATACACCCACCTCCCATATGGAGTCCTGACATGGTGCTTCATTAAACACAGAGAAAACTTTAGATTTCTACCTTTATCTTTTCCTCGTTCTTATAGTAACATCGCGGAAGTATGTCGTGTGGATCGATTGCTTTAACGTTCTCCCTCCCCCCTTCCCCCGTTTATTCCCCTGTTTTCACTTCCATTTGTCTTTTTGTTTTTAGTGGTGAAGGGCCCCGCAGCAGACGCTACGGACGCACCGCAGCCATGAGGCTTATTGTGCAACCCTGTGATGAAGATGAAGATGATGATTATATTTGTCCTTTTCCTAGTAATGGAGCACCGGTGGAATGAAATCGACTGGGGAAAACCGAAGTACTCGGGGGAAAAACCTCTCCCAGTGTCACTTTGTCCACCACAAATCCCACATGGACTGACCCGGGATCGAACCCGGGCCTCCGCGGTGGGAGGCCGGCGGCTAACCGCCTGAGCTATTGCACGGCCTTCCAGTCGTCTTACAATCCCCTTTACACTAATGTTGCTAGTAATAAACACGTGATAATATTCTCTGGTCAGAAGCGATTTGGAGTGGTTGACATAGGACGGGTCGTGGAAGTAGCGAAATAAAATATTGTGCACATTGTGGTTGTCGCGGCCACCATCCATCGGATTTCTTTACCTGGCCATATTATGGTGTTTTCCTCCTTCATCAACCTCTCTCCTTCTTTGATTATGCTTGCAGTACTACTTTTCTTAGTCTCCTACTTGTTTCCGGTGCGCTTGCAACCTGATTGGCTCCTTGGCCACTCCATCCGCAACTTTGCCCAAACTTCCGCTACAAGTCCTCCATTTCCATTTAGCCCCTGGTGCTCTCAACACCAACCTAAGTTTTAATCAAGAAATTAATTTTATAGTCAGTAAAGTTAACAGCTTCTCTTGGACTAAACGAAATCGATTAGGGGCACATGTATATAGTTTTCTGTTTGTGACCACTTCAGATCAGAGATGAAAGCTTTGTGCTTTATATCTATCCTATGTACATAATTACTTTCCATCTGGAACCGACGTCTGGTGCGAGTGGGCGTTTACCCCAATGTCCTCTCTACGCTTGTGTAACATGGTGTTTCTATACAGGAAAACAATGTTCCTCGACTACCTGTTTTTTTTTATACGCTGTTTATTATGTATAACGCATCGTCAGTCTGTCGCAATACACTCATCCCGAGCTTTGCGCGGTTTCGCAAATTCGTGTGGTCGCCCGTAGAATAAAAATACATCAGTTGGGTCCTTCAGTTGATAGAAGCGTAAAATTTTTCGACAATTCTAACAAGTCGTCGAGTCACATCGCATGAGGTTCAAGGAGTTGAAGGGGAAAAAAGAAGCAGCTCATATCACAATGTTTCTGCAAAGAAAAGAAAAACACTGAGAAATGTCCATGTATTGTTTTGGGGGGAGGGGGGGGGCTGCAAAAACATATTAAAAACTACCTGACACATCTGGCCCAATACACGGGATGTCCTACAACACATGAACCTTGGAATTACACGCATTAGGGATACCAGGCCGAAAATCAGCAACATAAGACCAAACCAGCATAAGAATCTTACAGAAGTTTTTAATATTTTAACTTTTTAATATTATTAACTTTTTTACCATTTTATAATTCCCATTTAATTCATATCTTCTGCAGTTTGTAATAATACCCCACTGAATGTGGCGTAGCTATTTGCCGAAACATGTTGGGGAATTAACTCTTTAAAGACGAAGCGTGTCTCTTTTATATAAGGACTCAGTGCGTACCGCGCTGTAAACACTCTCCACTTCGGATATAAAAACCAATCTCGTAATGTTTTATAAGGCAAAAGTTGCTGTTTGTTCTGAGATCCGTACAAAACACATAAACGTAATGTGGGCACCACGTAGAATTTTTTAATGTTAAACCTGGTGGTACGTAAAGTTACCGCTAGGCTTTAAAAGGTTAAAGACAAAGGTTAATAAATAAACAATAATGCTGTGCATAAGTTGGATCTCTTTTACTGTATTGATCATATGCACGGAAATGAATATCATAAAATTTATTTCTTATGTGTACATGTTTCGGCTTAACTTCAAGCCATCATTAGGCCAATTGTAAAAACATATGCAGAAGAACAGTAACAATAAAAGTATTATTATTTTTATTATTATCATCATATCATCTTATTTTTTACAGTTCAGCCCATGATGTTTGCTGTCAAACACAAATATGTAGCCGAAACAACAATTGGCTGTGCAAGTAGCACGAATCGCCGTATGAGACTTGCGCCTTTACGTTTGATCCTTAGAATGACGTAAGGCACGAAGCAGTTTTAAATTATTTATCGTTGCGTTTATTGCATGTCTGTTGTTAGCTCCAGAAAGAACTATTGCGGTACTTCACATTGCCTCAAAAGAAGATGTAATCTATAGCATTAATTTTATATAAATTCCTGGTCGACAAACATTGTTAATATTTCGGCATAAAGTGTTCCTTTCACACCGTGTTTCATGCAAGTCCATACAATTTATTGAAGGCAGAGCCATCTATCACATTATAATCTGTGTCGTTGCCCTTTCACCGATAGAAACCAATGAATTTAATCTTCAGTGGATTCAAACGATCCACCATGCTTTCCAGTGGGCATAGTCAACATTTATATCGACTGGGAAACCTGAATAATTTCCTTTGCATTTTTTTTGTGAAAGGAAGAGGGAGATATTCGAGTTATTTCTTTGAGGAGGAACTCTTACTGATAAGCCATCACTAATGTAAATGGAAGTGAACTTTAACCCTTTAAAGCCTAGCGGTAACTTTACGTACCACCAGGTTTAACATTAAAAAATTCTACGTGGTGCCCACATTGCGTTTATGTGTTTTGTGCGGATCTCAGAACAAACAGCAACTTTTGCCTTATAAAACATTAAAAGATTGGTTTTATAACCGAAGTGGAGAGTGTTTACAGCGCGGTACGCACTGAGTCCTTATATAAAACAGATACGCTTCGTCTTTAAAGGGTTAAATAGGTGGACAGATGTATAGGTGGCTTGACCTAGATGCACACATTGATTTCGTTTCGCAGTCCTTCCCTCTTCTACCTACTCACAGTAGGTGTCGGGGTTGTTTATTTTTCACTTGATCACACTCAGACACACACCACAGTCAGTAGGGCTCCTCTGGATGAGGGATCGGCATGTCGCAGAGACCTCTACCTGACAACACAAACACTCACAACAGACAAACATCCATGCCCCCCGGTGGGATTCGAACCCACGATCCCAGCAAGCGCTCGGCCGCAGACCTACCGCCTTAGACCGCGCGGCCACTGGGATTGGCCAATTCGAACCCACGATCCCAGCAAGCGCTCGGCCGCAGACCTACACCTTAGACCGCGCGGCCACTGGGATCGGCTACACGCATTGGTACGTGTCCTAAGTATGAACGTAGACAGGCAGATGAACTGACATCTAGGCAGATCGATAGGCATATGGATAGGCACGCAGGCACGTATAGGTCGATGATATGATCCCCATATTGCGCGTCAATGATAAGGAGTTTGTATAAAATATACTTTAATGCAGGAATGCACACATACCGAGCTCTAGGTTGCTGTGGCGAATAAATTATTTATTGTGATGCCTAATATTTTGGGTCCCTCAGTACGGAACTTGCTTCATATTACCCTTCCGGTACATAGAATTTTTATGTGTATCATAGATTATTTTTTCGAAAATTTGTGTACCCCTGCTTCAAAATAAGAGGGGTACGTAGTTATAGGGTGGGTTTAAATTCCAAATACTGTCTAGGGCGGATGGGTTTTAATTTTGTAATTCCCTTTAATGTATTCGTGAACATACATTGCACGGAAGCTGAGAACGTGTGAAGAATTAAAGGTCGATGCAGTGCAACTAAGGCGGCAAGCACCGAAGCCGGCATTGGAGGGATAATATAGGATTCTAGAACTTAGGAGAGTTTGAATCGGTCGTGCCTTATTCTCTCGTTTAGCCTTGTAGTAAACTTATCAGTAGAATTCCGTCTAAAGCAACTAAGTATGATTTTTTAATGTGCAAGTCATGCATGTCAAACTGGCCGCCCGCAGGCCACATGGAGCCCGTTTGAATTCTTTTGTACCCCATACCCCCCCCCCCCCCCCCCATCAGGAACTTTTTGAAACAAACAGCGAATGCGACCCACACATGACAATTTATCAACAGAAAAGTTTTATTAGATAAGACCGTGAAGTTGTTCATCAAATCGCTCAGCCAATCTCTGTCTACAATTTTACTTTCTATGTCGTTAAAATCTTGTTTCATTTCGAAGAAGTATTGCAAGTCGTTTGATAAATATGTCCTTTGTTTGGTGCCACTAGTAACAAATACACAGTTGCCACTAACTATAAAGTGACATCCTGACATTAATAGACCAAGCACAAACCTTTTCTTTTTTTTTCGAAAAGTTAGCTTGTGAAGGCTTGTTTCTTTTTCAACAATTTGTTTATTCAAAGAACCTGTCATAATGCCAACCATAATGCATTTTGGCCAATTGCCTTACGATAAAGTCATGAATTTCCTAAGTATATATTGAACAGAATGAGTCACAGACATTCGGGAAGACAATGTGCTTGGAACGAACTGTATTAAGTTTAATGCGCAGCCAAATCTCAGTGGCCACCATAAAATAGCGGCGCAGTAGTATTTCATGACAACAGTGTTACTGCATAGTGTTTGTGTGTGTAGCCAAAACATTACCGCCTAGCCGGACTGGACCTGTATCATCATAATCACCACAATGATCGCGTGTATTTCTTGTCATGCCATGGCTACAATTTCCAGCCCGATGGTTTAGAAATAAACTCGGAATATGCGTTTATGTTTGTGTGTGTGTGAGCGAGAGAAGGGGGCAGTGTAAAAAGGGAAGTGGAGAAGTTAGAAGGGCGGAATAATTCTGGTGCAACAGGATTTTGACCGCGTTGTTCAGAACACAGAATTTAATGACAAAACCGTATAATTCGACCCAAAATAACAAATAAAAACAATCCTATTTTTTACTTTTTCTCTCTCTCGCTCTCTCTTCATATATTCTACAGACTGTGTCAAAATTGTCATCAACGTGACGAAATAAATATACGAAGTTACTTAACGCCGTGTCTTTGTGATTTTCGAGAGACTTCTGATCAATTCTCTGCAGCAGCATCGACAGACCTGATATAGGCTCGAATATTTTGAGGTTACGGTTATATTCCGCTTGAATGTCAAAGAGTGTAGAGAGATGCCGACGTTTTGGACGAACCTGCTGCTTTCAACTTCAGCATAGAAGATGGAGGCAGTATGTATTGTTTTTCCTAATGTGGTTTCCACCTACCAAGCCATAAGTTTCACATCTCAGAAGACCCTTTTCTTAAATTTCATCGCTATGAGAACGTGTTTCGTGGGTTTAATCACTTCCCCATGCATATTTCTGGATAGTACGTCTGTTAGATCGCGACAAATTCATCCCCATATTTTACCAATCATTAGGCCATTTCGCAAAGTTGCGAAATGCACGTATTAGCTTCGTTATGTCCGTCCGTCTGTCCGTCACTCTGCATATATGAGCGCGGCTCCCGCTGGAGCGATTTCAGTGAAATCTGATACCGTGGAATTTCATGAGAAGATGTCCAGAAAATTAAATTTGGTTAAAATCGGGCAAGGTATAGGACACTTTATATTTAACCCTAAGTAAGTTCTATTGATGCCGGCTTTGTTAAGTCGCCGTAAAGGTGCTCTCTTTGAGTGAAATTTTATGAGGCTGTTAGTCCGCCCGCAATTCCAACGGGACTAATTTCCGTGAAATTTGATATTGGGCAGTTTTATGAAAATCTGTCGAGAAATCCCAATTTTTTTTTAATCGGGCAAAATATCTGGCAGTTTACATGAAGACCTAAGTAGGTTTTATTGATGCAAAGGCATTAAATCGCCACAAAAGCGCTTTCTTGGAGTGAAACCGTATCAGGCTGTTAAGATATCTGAGGAGGTATAAACCTTAAGCGAACGTGTCACAATGTTACGTTATACGTACATTGCTTACATTTGTTTAATGATCGACACAGTGTGATTTAAGATACTTGCGTTACCGCAGAAAAGAGAAATCCGCTGACATGGCAAAGATGTAAGAATTTAGTCCTGTTTTTCATAAACTGTTATCATCCAGACGCATTCAACATCATTGGGTCTTTTTTTTTTTCAGAAACTGTGATTTTTTAAGTCCACCTCTATCACGCTATAGCTCATCCCAAATAGTTCGATATCAATGAAGTGAAGCCAAGTATGTTATTTGTTACCTGTCTTAAGATTATTTCTCAACTCTTGCCTTTCGTTCTGAGTGCCAAGTTAGGTTTGCTTAGTCGAGTTTCCAGTGCAGCATAAAACTCTTTTATTGTAGTCAGGTAGACGCGGAGAAACAAAATAATCCAGGCAGAAAATGGCGTAGCTTTTTATTAAATACATGAATCGTATTAGTTACGAAGAAGTTTCTGTTTGGCAAGAAAAGAATTTTGTAGCTGTTCGTGCGGAGTTATTACTAAGTAACAACTTTTGAGATTTTGTGTTCAGTTCTACGGTAAATGGGAGGATATTTGGGCCTAAGAGGGACGAGGCGACAGGGGATTGGAGAAGACTACATAACGAGGAACTTAATGACCTGTACTCATCACCAAATATTATTCGGGTAATCAAATCGAGAAGACTGAGATGGGCGGGGCATGTGGCACGTATAGGGGAGGAGGTGCATACCGGATTTTGGTGGGGAGACCCGAGGGAAGGCGACCACTTGGGAGACCCAGGCGTAGATGGGAGGATAATATTAAGATGGATATATGGGAGGACATGAACTGGATTGAGCTGGCTGAGGATAGGGAGAGGTGGCGGGCTCTTGTGAATGCGGTAATGAACCTTCGGGTTCCATAAAATGCGGGGAATTTCTTGACTAGCTGAGAAACTGTTAGCTTCTCAAGAAGGCCTCTGCTCCATGGAGTTAGTTAGTTAGTTCTACGGTAATTCACATTTCCCACCAATTACATCTAAAAGGCAAAAGCAGTCCCATTACAGGCCTGGACAGGCCCTTAGGGTTCCAGGAGGTCGAGGCTCCCAGATTTCTAGACAGTCGGCACATGAAGGTGGTAAGGTTATCAGCCATACGCACCGGCCGCGTTTACCCCCCAGGAAATATTCCTGGTTCTCATTTCTGTTAGAGGCTGAGTCGACCCCAGGGCCATAGTGCGGCCAGAAGGACCGCATTTATTATAGTTTATTCTCTTTTTTTTAGCGGTGAAGCGCCCCCCAGCAGACGCTACGGACGCACCGCAGCCTTGAGGCTTATTGTGCAACCCTGTGATGAAGATGAAGATGGTTATTATTTTTTGTCCTTTTCCTATTAATGGAGCACCGGTGGAATGAAATTGACAGGGGAAAACCGAAGAACTCGGGGAAAAACCTGTCCCAGTGCCACTTTGTCAACCACAAATCCCACACGGACTGACCAGGGATCGAACCCGGGCCTTCGCGGTGGGAGGCCGGCGACTAACCGCCTGAGCCATGGCCCGGCCATTAGTTTATACTCTTAAGACTTCGATAATAATATAAGAGAGGGGCCCATTCTGTAATATATTTTTCCCTCAGGGCGATAATCCAAGTTTTACAGATTTGTACAACACTTAACCCTATAAAGCCTAGCGGTAACTTTACGTACCACCAGGTTTAACATTAAAAAAATTCTACGTGGTGCCCACATTGCGTTTATGTGTTTTGTACGGATCTCAGAACAAACAGCAACTTTTGCCTTACAAAACATTAAGAGACTGGTTTTTATAACCGAAGTGGAGAGGGTTTACAGCGCGGTACGCACTGAGTCCTTATATAAAACAGATCCGCTTCGTCTTTAAAGGGCTAAACTCTGAAAAAAACGCACAAATACAAGTGCAATTGAAAGTATTTTATTATGGGAGAATTATCTGCCTTATGGTCTAAAGAGACATTTCTTAAAGCATCTGTGTTTGTCGTCGCGCTGTCCCTGCTATGAATACAGCAAAAGTGTCACTGTAATTCACTTCCTTTTCGATGGTGGCAGTGTTGGCACAGTGTACATACACTGCTTGTGTCAACAGCAGACTTCAACAGGAGCCATGTTCTTGTCACACATAACTCTGCAGTTTATTGCTTTTAAAGCCGTCCTACAGAGTTCGCTACCGTGAGCACGAATACTCATGCCTTCATTTAATAATGTCACTCGCCACAGGGCCCATGGATTCATAATGCCGCTCTATAAAGATCAATAACCTATCTTCTGTATAACATCCGATGCGCATAATTTCTGTAGATATTGGGGATGAGGGTGGAAGTGTTGAAAATGGAATTTTGTTTCTCTGAACTGACTTGACACAAACCATCATAGGTTTTATGAATGTATGATCTTCTTGTCTAAAACCTTGTATATAAAGTGTAACGTCCCTGTCAGTTCTCAGTTTTCTAACGAGGTTATAATGGAGTTTAATTAACCCTTTAAAGACGAAGCGTATCTGTTTTATATAAGGACTCAGTGCGTACCGCGCTGTAAACACTCTCCACTTCGGTTATAAAAACCAATCTCTTAATGTTTTATAAGGCAAAAGTTGCTGTTTGTTCTGAGATCCGTACAAAACACATAAACGCAATGTGGGCACCACGTAGAATTTTTTAATGTTAAACCTGGCGGTACGTACAGTTACCGCTAGGGTTTAAAATGTTAATAACTGCCCACCTGTATGAGATCTCAAACTGCGCACGAAATAAAACATTGTAATATTCAATAAGGCAGATATATTTATATTACACATATATTATTATCTTCGCTATCGACAAAATACAATGTGAAAGCATATACATATTACACGCTGCGTCCGAATTCTAGGCCAGTTCTGTGGTTGCCAGGCTACCGTATGAAACATCGTTCTGTGCGCAGTGTATTACGTAGCGTATAGCGCACTTGTTCAAAGCTTTGTCCGTGATCAGTTAATTGTGTCGTAGTCGCCGTTAGCGTGAATTATTAATGCAGCGTACATAAAATGGCCAAACGCGCTGTTCGCACAGTCGGTGAAACATGTATTTGTTTTAGAATCAAAACACATTTCAACGCAGACAATAAAGCCATACATAGAAACTCACAAAGGATATTAGGAAAAAAAGTACTGTGTTATTTTTAAATATTACTGTCTTCAGGGTTGTGAAGAATTCAGAGCAGATTGGGTTTCGTAAATGTCTCCTACCCTTCAGTCCAGGATCTACCGTCCTTCCGTTTGGTATCTACAAATATAAAGATTTAATTTATAAAGAAATACGATTTTGTGGGCCGGGATAGCTCAGTTTGTATAGCGACTCGCTACGGGCTGGACGGTCCGGGGATCGAATGCCGGTGGGGGCGAGATTTTCCGCAGCCGTCCAGACCGGCCCTGGGGCCCACCCAGCCTCCTGTAAAATGGGTACCGGGTCTCTTTCCTGGGGGTAAAGCGGCCGGGGCGTGGGGCTAGCCACCCCATCCCCTCCTCGTGCCGAGGCTCACTAAAGGGTAGAGCTATACCCCTACTCCCCCTCTTGGACCCTTAGGGCTTGTTATAGGGTGAACCTTTACCTTTGAAATACGATTTTACCTGTTTTTATAGGTGTCTGTGTAGGTATATGTCTGTCTTATGCAGGAGGAACGTGGGCTAAGAGTGTTCGAGAGTGTGCTGCTGTGGTGGATATTGTGGCCCAAAACGGACGAAGTGACAGGGGCGTGGAGGTGATTGCATGAAGAGGAAGGTTATGGTTTCCTCCCCTCTACAAACAATATCCGAGTCATCAAATAAAGAATGAGATGGGCGAGAAATATGAGAAGTATGGCGGAGAGGAGAGGTGTATACAGGGTTTTGGTTGGGAAACCTGCTTGGAAGAACTATGCGTAGTTGGGAGGATAATATTAAAGTGAATCTTAAGAACATGGGATGGGGGGACATGGACTGGATTGATCTGGCTCAGGATAGAGAAAAGTCAACACTGTAATGAACTTTCGGGTTCCCTAAAATGAGGGGAAATTATTGACTCGCTGAGGAACCGGTGGTCTCTCAAGAAAGACTCTGCTCCATGGAGTCTGTCAGTCAGTCAGTCAGTCAGTCAGTCAGTCAGTCGGTCAGTCAGTTAGGAATGTGGGGCTTTGTCGTCTACTGTGGGATACATATAATATGCGTGTCTACTACCAATGTTTCTACTCTGAACGTAGCGGCAAAAGATTCCCGCGAAATATCAGTGGATTCCAGACTGCACGGCGCAACATACCAGCCAAAGGCGATCTTCGAAGCCGCCGTTGTGAAAACCTCAAATCCCACTCCTGTCCTTTTTTACAGATTTCTTGGCTCAAATTTCGTAAAACAAAAGCACAATGAAGAGAGTGTTCCCACTGTCACATCTCATGAATGGAATTCCATTAAATTTGGCATTATGTACCTCTACTGAAATGAGACACTAAAGCTTAAATTTTTATTTCGTGTTTTTCTGTTATGGCCATACCGTCATATGGAGCTCGAATCAAACTTTATATTTCCGATCAAAAAAGGTTTCGAGTGAAGGGGCCTGTGCTATTGTTCAGGCCTGTCGACGCGGAGGCCTGGGTTTGATTTCGGGATAGTCCCTTTGCGAGTTGTGGTGGGAGAATAACACTGGGACAGTTTCTTTTTCGGATATTTTGTACTTTTCTTGTTGTTGTCATTCCACCAATGTTCCTTTTGCCTTCGTCACATTACTCTTACCAAAAGGACCAGCGAGTGAGACCCTGGGAAACTTTAAACAAAGCAGTTTCCTTTCGGATGTCAAAGATAATGGGCAGAAAGTACGTTTTCATTCATTGCTTTTTCAAGGGGTAAGCAACCATGGACAGAAGTGTGAATTTGTACGTTTTCCATAAGCTTGAATATTATTTCAAAAGATATGCCTATATATATTTTCCTACATTCTAATAATGTTGCTTTTTACATTACACAGATCCAACTTATGCAAAATGTTGTTGTTTATTTGTTAACCTTTGTTTTTTAGTTCCTCGACATGTTTCGGCATTAGTTATGCCGTTATAAAGGACTCTACAAATTGCGTAAGATGTGCATTAAACAGGAATTATGCACATCATACGCAGTTTGTAGTAGAGTCCTTGATAATGGCATAAATAATGCCGAAATACTTGGAGGAACTAAAAAACAAAGGTTAACAAATAAACAATAACATTGTGCGTAAGTTGGATCTGTTTAACCTTTTAAAGCCTAGCGGTAACTTTACGTACCACCATGTTTAACATTAAAAAATTCTACGTGGTGTCCACATTGCGTTTATGTGTTTTGTACGGATCTCAGAACAAACAGCAACTTTTGCCTTATAAAACGTTAAGAGATTGCTTTTTATAACCGAAGTGGAAAGTGTTTACAGCGCGGTACGCACTGAGTCCTTATATAAAACAGATACGCTTCGTCTTAAAGGGTTAATATATTAATCGCATGCACGGAAATGAATAATATAAAAAAATGTTGGTTTTATTACATTATCAGAAAAAGGGAGTAATTATTGTTATTGTTATTACTGTAATATTATTAACAATTCTTGACATATAAAACAAATCTGCCTCTAGTTTTGTTGCAAAAAATAATAACAATCCCTAAGCGTCGGTGTGGAAACAATAATTCTTCGCGTATAAATCTACAGTGCGGCAGCTGAAGACTGAAATTTCGCTCTTTCCATTTTCCCGAGTAAAGAGAATTGTGCAAAAAAAAATGCACAACCCACAGACATAAATGAAAGATTTATTTACCCGCTAGACGGTACAATCTGCTGCTATCGCGCTATAAACAGCCGTCCGCGACTTCCCAGACGTTACAATTGGTTGCCTACATTGCGGAGAAATTGCAAGTAAAACAGCTCTGGATATAAAGTCTCTAAAGGAAAACTTTTAAAATATATTAAACTATAATTTTTGCCTGTCGTTTTGGTCTGGGTGTGAAACTTGGTCTCTCATATTAAAGTCAGAACATTAGTGAATGTGCTTGAGAATGGGAGGCAGAGGAAGACTGGGCTTAAGGGGTGGGGGAGGGGAGTAAGGGGAAACTGGAGAAGACTACATGATGAGGAGCTTCATGATGTATACTCCTCATGGAATATTATTAGGTGATCAAACGGAAGAGGATAAAACGGAAGGGGCATGCGTCACTTGTGAGGGAGACGAGAAATAATGAAGAAACCTGACGTAAAGAGTCCACTTGAAAGAGATAGACATAGATGGGAGAATAACAGCAAATACTTATATTTCTTAAAGAAATAGAATGGGACGTCACGGACTGGATTGATCTGGCTCACATGGAGGTTATCTTGTAAAGCCGACGGTGTGTGTACTGTCGGGTTTCATAGAATGTGGGTAATTCGTTGCGCAGCTGAGAAACTGTCAGTTTCTCAAGAAGAGCTGCGACACATATTTTTATGCAGTTAAAGGAAACGTGCCACAACATTTTAGAATTTTGCATTTGCCTTCAGTATCACAATCTTTTTATGCTGTATTAATCTAGTTACATTTTATTGGCTGTTGGGAAATATACTAAATTCCCCGAATCTTCTCCACCAGAATTTGGGGTAAGATAACATAGTATAGTAGGCAGGCGGGGACGGGCTGAACGACTGAGGAATCTAGGTTCGATTCCCTATAGTGACACGAGTCATTTTTTCGCCAAATATTTCAGACCAGCTCCGTTGCCTACACAGCCACGTAACCAAAGAGCAATTGAAGTGAGTGGTCAATTTCACGCTTCGGCCGCTTTACCCCCGGGAAGACACCCCGGTACCCGTTGAACAGGGGGCTGTGTGGGCTCGAGTATCAGTCCGGACGTTTCAGAGAAAAGATTTATTGCCCATCCCGGCATTCGAACCCCGCACTATAAAACCGGTAGCAAGTGACACTTCAGTTGATGGTGGTATGTCCGGCACACCACATGTAACAGCTCTAAGGTGTCGCGGAACACGGTTTGAAAATCACAACCCTAATCAGCAAGAACAAACCATCGTTTGGGCAAACAAAATAATTACAGCGTCCTTTAAGGGCAACATGATGGTAAACAAGTAGTGACACCACAGCTGTGGGGCACCACTAAGGGTTGGGCAGGATGATGGAATGCTTTTGGGGGAGAAGGGGAGATAGAAAGAGGAAGGATTTATTTGTGTATCACATACGTTGTATGGCGACATAACTTTAAAGGGCGACAGTCCTGAGCAGACAGCTGTATTCATGATGGTCCCCGGTAATCCGTCTAGCACGGTTGTGAAATATCACTCCCTACCCTAACACTTGAAACTGTCGACTCACCCCTTGTGAACCTCCATCTTGAATGCTTTACACGTATGCCCCAAGTGATAGGGACCATTTGTGGGGGAAAAATGTGGCAATACAAGCGGAATTTGTCTCTTTTGTAAAAGTGGTAGGTTAGGTCAATTTGTCCTTGTAGGATTATATAAGAGTTTTTAATTAATAAGTATGAAATATTGCTGTATACAGATGGTTTTATTCAATTTAGCTTATAAATGAAAATTTCAGAATGTCAGAGTTAGTACAGTAAGCACTATCAGACTGCCAACCATACGGAACTACTTTCCCCTACCACGCCATCTGTCGGGTTTTCGCTGACGGGAAAGTTTTAAGATAAACAAGACAAAATACACACGCAGTAACTTATGTTCAGACTTTGAGTCTTCTTTCCCCTGCCCCCCCTGACCCCCTGCCCCCACTTTCCATCAAGAATTACTAAGTTTTGACTTGACTTTCTTTACAGATCAAGTTTCTTCGTTTCCTTTGCATTCTGTTCTTATTCTTTTTTTTTTTGTGTGTTGGTTCGTTCGTTAACTTACCAAATTGTACTGAAAGACAAACTTTAAAGAATGAAGAAAATAAATCGGGGCCGCCACAAGTTCTTTGACCAGGAGAATTACTTTCTCTTCCTCGCTGCCAATTTGCAAACCTAACTTTGTCTCACCATTTGAGAACTTGTTTTTGGTGACCACGTATTTAAATTAGCCATTTTTGAAAACTGCGTCCAGACCGGATCTGGGGCCCGCCTTGCAATTGTTCAGGAGTTACAGGGGTTGTTTTCCCAAGGATGAAACAATCAGAGAGTGAAGGAGACCGCACCCTTCCAGCTAGCACCAAGGTTAAGAATGAGTGGAGCTGTAGCTCCACATTATATCTTCATGGAGTGAATTGGAAAGACTGGACTTTCTATATGCATGTTAGGACTAATAACAAACTTACTAACGCAGTTGCATTTGATGCCTTTCAGGGTTCCGAAGGCGTTGGCCTAACGTAGTCGATTAAATCCTCTTGAAGGCCTACATGTCTGCCTGATCTAACTAAACAGCTAGGTTAATAATTATATGGAACAGAGTTATTTTTGAACAGCTAACATTCACTCGAGCAGTAAACACTTGCCCCAACTTTAAGAAACCTGTATTTTCAGTAATACGCACACGATAGCACGCCCCTCACTTCTTGTTCTGAGACCCACGTATTCAGTCGACGTTAGCACGCCGTGTATATAAGACCCATTTTGTTATTATTATTATTATTATTATTATTATTATTACATCATCCCCTTTATGCAGGGTATTCACACTTATATACCTGAAACAAACCACGTTTCTAGGTTATACTTTATTATTATTATTATTATTATTATTATTATTATTATTATTATTATTATTATTATGTGTGTGTCTCTTGTCACAGGCCTTTCCTTCCTGGTACGTCTCTTGAACCAGCAGTGATCCCCACCGCTCAGGCTTGAAGCTTCACACTGCAGAACTTTCCGTATTATGTGTGATGTTCCAAGTATAGCTGTCTTTTGTAGTGAATCTATCGAATGTTTTCCTGGTATAGCTTCCAAATTTTTCTTTAAGCTTCTCGTTACTATTCCAGTGGCTCCAATTATTACTGGTACAATTGTACACTTCAGGTTCCACATTCGTTATATCTCTATACATAAACTCTTGTATTTTAACCTCTTTTCCGCTTCCTTTTGCACAACGTTTTTGTCTGCTGGTATTGCCACATCTATCAGTGTGCATGTTTTCTCTTTTTTGTTTTTAATTATTATGTCTGGCCTATTTGCTGTAACTTCTCTGTCTGTGTGTACTACTTGATTCCATAACACTGTGACATCTCCCTCTTCACACACAGGGTTGGGCATGTGTGTATACCATTTGTCTGTGGTTTCAATGCCCAAGGCTTTACATATTGAGTAGTGTAAATGTAAACAGACTTTATCATGTCTCATTAAATATTCGTTCTTTGCCAAAATGGGGCATCCTGAGGTTAAGTGGTCAATAGTTTCTTCATGTTGTTTACACAACCGGCATTTACTCTCAATTTCTTCCTTCAAAATTTTATTCTTAAAATAGTTTGTACTAATTGCTTGGTCTTGAGCTGCCACTATTGCACTTTCTGTTTCTCCCTTGATGTCGCCAGATTTTAGCCAGTGATATGACTGTTCAATATCCACCAGCTTTGCATCTAAATTACGTGGCAATTGTCCATGCATCCTCTTCCCATGCCATCTTCCTTTTGTTTTTTCCACTATGCTGTCTTTCAACTTTCTTGTTTCTGTCTGTACTTCTGTCTTGAGGCATCTAGCTGTCTCTAACACTGCTGAGTCCGTGTTGTGTTGGTGTGTTCTTACAACCTGTATTAGTGAGTCTTCCTTCATTTCTACATATTCCACCAGTTTTGTAATTTCTACTGCATAGGCTGCTTCTAATTGCATTAAACCCCTTCCTCCCTGTTTTCGGGGAACATACAAGCGATCTACATCTGCCTTTGGGTGATGCTGTCGATGAATGGTTAATAATTTCCTCGTTTTCCGGTCTAGTTTTCGCAGTTCTTCTAAGTGCCAGTTAACAATTCCAAAGCTGTATCTAAGTACTGGTACTGCCAATGATCCAATTGCTTGAATTTTATTCTTTGCACTTAATTCTGTACCCAAAACTAATCTCAGTCTCCTCAGGTATTCCTTCTTAAACTTTTCTTTCTCATTCTTATGCTGTATGTCAAAATTCTCTTCTATTCCCAAATACTTATATGCTTTCCTCGGGTCCAGTTCTCTAATGTCGTTCTCAAACGTGCTTCCTATGTGCATCATCAACAGGATTAGGCTCGGCGGTCTTATGTGTAATTTAGGAAATTTCTTACAATTGAACATGTGCCAAGAATTAACACTGTTTGCATCTGTATATATGTGTTTGGGTGCAGGTTAAGTCGCTTTAAACTTTGTGACAGTGACTTTGGAATTATTCCCGTAGCTGAAATTACTATCGGGACCACTTGCACTGTATCGTGCTTCCACGTAACACGTATTTCGTTCGCCAGTTCTTGGTATTTCTTTTGTTTCTCTGTTATTGTTTTGGCGAGACTGTGTGCATTTGGAATAGCTGTGTCTATTAGGAAGGTACTTTTTGTTTTCTTGTCCGTGAGAGTTATGTCAGGTCGGTTGGAAGGTACTGTTCTGTCCGTAATAATGCTGCAATTCCAGTACAGTTTGAAGTTGTCATTCTCCAGCACGTTTGCTGGTTTGTACCTATAGTATGGGCATTTGTCTTCAGTTAGTTCAGCTGCTTCTGCCAGTTTCTGGTGTATAACTTTAACTACTTTGTTATTGTTATTATTATTATTATTATTATTATTATTATTTCTTTCACTACTAGGATTTTCGATCAGCCTCTTTACCTACAGGGTTTCCGACCCAAATGTTATGACCATTTTTTAATCTCTCCCTTGATTCCTACATTCTATCCCATCCCGTCCTCTTCAATTCAACAGTCCAAACAAAGTGTCAAGACTGAGCGCATTATTTATTGGTTTATGTATTTGTGGTTTAGTCTGGGTAAATCCCAATACACCCGGTTCAATTTCTAGGGGAGGTGCACAAGTCCCAGTCGACAAGTCTTCTTGGCGACTAAATTTATTACTGTGGCACCTAATAGTTTTTCGTCCTCGATATGAAACTTGCTTCATGTTACCTATGAGGCGCCTAAAATTTTGAGGTAGCAGTTAGATTTTTGGAAAATTTTCGCGCCCCTGCTCTATGGTGTCCACAAGTAGAATAAGAAGTGAATGATGAATTGGGAAGGACATAAATGGAAGCGAGTGTAGCTGGCATTCTGGCATTCTGGCGTTCTGGCATTCTGGCATTCTGGCGTTCTGGCATTCTGGCATTCTGGCGTTCTGGCGTTCTGGCATTCTGGCGTTCTGGCATTCTGGCATTTTGGCGTTCTGGCATTCTGGCATTCTGGCGTTCTGGCATTCTGGCATTCTGGAGGAACCGAAAAAAGCTGTGAATGGCCACATTGACAATGGTGGCTCCGCCAAGGTTTGAAAGAAGCGTCTTCGGAATATGAGATAGACACGTTACCGGTTGAGCTAGTGTAACCGGTTTTGAAGAATAAATGTAATAAATTTTCTCATAATTTAATTTAAAGGCGAGAAAGACTAAAAAGTGTGATAAAGTTTCAAAGAACTATCTGTAAAACTGTTTATTTCAACAGATCCTTGCATTCTGTCACATTAAGATGAAAGGTAGCTAAAAACTTCAGTTTTTAAGTTGCTATTACAAACATTTTAATTCGGTTCTCATTTTGAAGATACGGGTGGTCGTCTGTGAAACAGAACTTTGCCGTCGTGTTGCTAAAAGTGATTATATCTATAGATTTAGTGTAACATAAAAGCTTTAAATTTTATGACCACCGGAATATTTACAGCGCAGACGGACAGACACATCAGTGGCAGATGAAAGGCACCTCTCAAAGCCTCTTGAATCATCAGCGTCAATAAAGCCCAGCTTTACGTAACGCTTGGCATTGCACTTTACGAGAAAATGTTTTATACAAACGGTTTCATTCGTCGTGTGTAGTATTTCTCCACTTTATTTTTAAGTAGAACATGAAATGAATGCACAGTAGAGATGTTATATCTGATTCTTCTTCTGTCTGCGAGTTTCGTCTCAGAAACGACACAATGGTTTTAACCTTTTAAAGCCTAGCGGTAACTTTACGTACCACCAGGTTTAACACTTAAAAAATTCTACGTGGTGCCCACATTGCGTTTATGTGTTTTGTACAGATCTCAGAACAAACAGCAACTTTTGCCTTATAAAACATTAAGAGACTGGTTTTTATAACCGAAGTGGAGAGTGTTTACAGCGCGGTACGCACTGAGTCCTTATATAAAACAGATACGCTTCGTCTTTAAAGGGTTAAAAAGCAATGTAATATAAGACGTTTGCACTTACACAGTCATGAAAGTTCGATATTTTGGTTCATTTGCGCCTCTTATGAAAAAGTCGGCGTAGTGTAAGTCAGTGCAGCGGCCAGGCTACTCGCTGGATGATCCAGGGTTTAAATCCCGGTGCAGGCAAAAGATTTTTCTCTCCTCCGGAGCGTCCAGACCAGTTCTGTGGCCCACCCAGTCTACTATTCACGGGGTACCGTAGTTCTTTCGCAGATGTAAAGCAACAGGAGCGTGAAGTGGACCGCACCCCTGTCTCTAGTGCCTAGGTTAAGAATGAAGGGAGCTATACCTCTGCTTCCCTATATGCCTTCATGGCAAGAAAGTGGGATGATTTATCTATTTTTATCGGCCCCTTATAAAGAAATACTTCACCTCAACATTTTCGTAAGCTCACATAACACACGTAGCATGGTTCCTGCAGAACTTAAATAAATAAATAAATAAATAAATCCATGGAGCATAGTCCTTCCTGAGAAGCTAACAGTTCCTCGGCCAGTCAAGCAATTCCTCGCATTTTATGTAACCAGAATTTTCACTACCGCATTCACAAGCGCACGCCACCTGCCCCTATCCTGAGCCAGATCAATCCAGTCTATGCCCGGGCCCCATTTCTCGAAGATCAATTTTAATATTATCCTCCCGTCTACACCTGGATCTTCCAAGTGGTTCCTTCTTTCAGGTCTCTCCACCAATATCCTGTATGCACCTCTTTTCTCCCCATACATTCTACATGCCCCGTCCATCTCATTCCTCTCGATTTGATCACCGGAATTGTATTTGATGAGCTAAGATTATAAAGCTCCTCATTATGTAGTCTTCTCCACTCCCCTCTTACCTCTTCCGTCTTAGGCCCAAAGATTCTCCTCAGCACCCTATTCTCGAAAACCCTTAGCTTACGTTTCTCCGTCAATGTGAGAGACCAAGTTTCACACCCACAAAAAACAAAAGTAATATTGTAGTTCTGTACATGTTAGTTTTTATATTTCTGGATAGCAAACTGGAAGACAAGGGATTCTGCATCGAATAATAACAAACATTCTCTCATTTCAGTCCACTCTTAATTCCTTCATGGATAGAATTTCGATTCGTTATGGTTGTTCCCAAATATATGAACTGTCCCCAACAGAGCTTAATGGTAAATGTAATATTTCCTTTTGTTTTCTGTTATCTGTAAATATTGGGTAAGTCCACGAGAAACATGTGGTAACTGCACTCCATGACCTAATTTTTTTTTCGAATTTTTAAAAATATTTTAAATTATTTATAGCATGTGACACAAATATAAATTTCACAGACTAGCGGCTATTCGTGGTCGTGCACGTATTTCCCACGAAGGAACGAAATTTGAAGCCTGAACATTTATGTGGTATTCACAGGCACGTCATGTACTCTCTGCAAAACGTGACAGTGTGATTATGAATCTTCACTTGTAAACGAATCATCCTCCACACTTCATATCACAGAAGGAGGAACGTAACAGTTGATACCAACGTCCTTTCCTTTGCCAAAGACCTAGGCACCACCTCCAAATACTTGGGACCGGATGCGTGACACGAAAAAAAATTCCATACTGAGGACCCAAAGTCCTGGATTGGCCTGTGAAACCCGCCGTTATCTGGCGCTTTGTTTCTGTTCGCAGTCCTTCCCTCTTCTACCTACTTGTTCACAGCAGGTGTCGAGGTTTTATTTTCACTTGATCACACTCAGACGCACACCACAGTCAGTAGGACTCCTCTGGACGAGGGATCGGCCCGTCGCAGAGACCTCTACCTGACAACGCAAACACTCACAAGAGACAAACATCCATGCCGCCGGTGGGTTTCGAACCCACGATTCCAGCAAACGCTCGGCCGCAGACCTACGCCTTAGACCGCGCGGCCACTGGGATCGGCATCTGGCGCTTTGTTCTCGGTGCATATGAACTGATACATGTTTTGTACGTAGGGAGGAGGAACAAATATACGAAAATAATAGGGACCAGCCTAAAAACCTTGATCGTCGTGGCGATCAGACTCCCGGGATTTGTGCGTCCCTGTATAGAGAGTCTAAATAGTTGATAAGTGTTTATGAACCCTGAATACTAGGAGGTGTTATTCTAGTTTTCTTCTAGATGGCGTAAAGAAAAGCAGGATAAAAAGCAATTCTGCTTAAGTCTGATAGAGACACCTTGCATTGAGATGTCTACAAGTCTAGAAGTCTGCAAGTTTACAAGTCTACAGATCCTACTCATCCCAATCGAACTGTGCACCAAACAATTTCCAAAATACAGTAACATTCCAGCCTATGTAGATTACTTTTAAATCAGCATATTCGTTTAGAGGCGAGAATATTATTAAAAAGGATATAAGAGAAATACATTTTAGGTATATAAACTAGTTTGAAGCAGTTAGGACCACATCCAATTAAATAATTCAATCACTATATAATTAATCAAATATTTACTTAATTTAGTTGCTTGGCCAATTCATTATTTAGTTATTCTGTCAGGTATTCATTTTGTTTTGTCAGTTGGAATGTCAATCACTCATTCAGTTGTTTAGTGCAAATTAAACTAACATCCCATTGTTTAGACGCAGTGAGATCTGCCACACAGTTTCAACATTCAAGTGTTGGTTGTACTGCAATTTATAAAGAGAAACAGGAACTGTGTGTAGGATTTTCAACAAAATTTCCCATCAGTAATTTGAGTAGTTGTGTTTATCATCATACAGTGTAATGGAATACGCCTGTTATTACTGTGATTTCATTTGTGTGAGTTATCGATATTCATCTAAATTGACTTGCATTACGTTTTTAGTGATATTACTGATATATGGACTTAATTAATCAAATTATAAACAACAATTCACATAAATTGACAAAACCATTCTCATTAGCCTGAATTGTAAAAGAAGCGACTATCAAAATTTCAGGTTTTAATGAATAAAGCCTAAAACGTAATATTGTTTGATATGGAAATTTACAGTAGCCTCCGTATCAGCCCGTGGGTAATAATCCAGTCATCCTTGGTGCATCTAACGACGCCATAGCTCAGATTGGTTATTTGCCGGAATCTCACACCAGAGGTCAGGGTTCGATTCGAGGTCATCTCATGCGGGATTTGTGGTAGACAAAAGATTGGCAGCGATCCAAATGACAGTGAACAATTAGCAAGTGTTTTAAGATATAACTGCGATACGATAATTAATCACCAACGGATATTTTTCTTGTGTGAAGATTTTAAGAACTTTAATTCGTTATTATGGTTTATAAAATAAGAAATGCATTTCAGTTCACCATTTTGTGTAAACTTTCGCGTAATGTCATCAAAATAAGTTACGTCAACACGTAGCGAGGCTGAATCAATATCCCCGTGAATGCAGAAAGTAAAGTTTAATTAAACTGAGAATAATAAAACTTTACCTGTAAATAAGAATTTATTATTTTAGATTACAAATACAAGTAATTTTAGAATAATGAAACGCGCTAAAGTACTTGATGTAACATAGAACACGATAGAAGGGTAATAGGTTCTGTCGTATGTGTGTGCTGTAATACAAAAATAAACTAATATGCATCTTAAAAAGTTTAAATAATATAACAATAAATTACGTTTTGATTACAAGCAGTTTTAGTATTATGAATCGCGCTAGAAGTGGAAGGGTACGTTACATATTTGCTATTGCAGCGCGAGGGGTGGCGAAGATGCGAAACACTAAGTTTGTCATTTCGATACTAATGACCTTGAAGGACGTGATACAAGCCATTATGGATTGAAGACCACGTCACTTCTTGTTAGTTCGTTGCCCGGACTGGCTTGCCAGGTGTCTTCCTCGTGCAGTTTTCTGTTTGTGTGTGTGTGTGATAAAAGTTAGAACTGCCATTGTAAGTTGCAACGTACACATTTGTTTTCCGATAGTGTTTAATGCTGATTTGTTACAATTGGTTGTAACCGACACGGTGTGAGATTTTCAAGTTGAATTATTTACTGGCCATAATGGCGTCTTCCGTTGCCTTAGTTCGCGCGAATGAACATGGAAGTTTCAACTATGATTTATTTCCTAATTTCAGTATCTTGAAAACAGTACATGCGTTAGTATTTGTACGTAATAGTACGGAAATGATTGCAGATTGTCGTACTTATTTTGGCTTAGCATTTTGTTTGTTATTGTCGAAATTGAATGTTTTAAAGGCGGGTTTTAGTATGGCTAGTTAGCTTTTACGAATGAGAGTGCCATTTTCGTCCTGTGTTAGGTATTTTTAGAACACATACTTATCTGTTCTAAAGTGGTAATACGGTCCGTGGATTAACATTCATAATAACAGCCTCGATTTCCTAATGCAACAGCCTTTTCAAAGACTTGATAACAAGCTTTCTTCAATGACGTCATCTGCCTATTACGAAAACAAAGAGGAGTGGAGCAAAGGATGGCCACATGAGTGTTGTTATACGGCATACGAAGTTTCTATAGGTTTTGTGTATGTAAAAACCATTTCCGTCTCGACGCCGTGAAGGCATTTTATGTGGAGGAGCGGTATAGCTGAACTTATTCATTACTTAGGCACTAGATAGAAGTGTGTGTTTAGCTTCACGCCCTGGCCGCTTTACCTCCGGGAAAAGAAACCCGGTACCACGTAAAGTTCAACATATTGTTGCAGGTACCATTGCTGTTGAAAAGTTTACCATTAAGAATAACCAGCCAGCTAAATTACTAAATGACAGACATGGTGCATTTTTTTTTTCAAAAGTTACAATGCTGGTAAACAAATTCAAAATATGTAGGGAACCAAAATGTGCTCCATTTTGTTTACAGTTTGCCCCATTTGACGCTGCTCTGAGCTAGTTCAGTCCAGTGGGCATTTCACACAGCGTGTTCTAAAATTTTTTTTAATATTATCTTCCAATTTATGGCAGGGTCTCCCCAGACTTATTATTATTATTATTATTATTTTTTTTTTATTATTTTTCCTTGAAGTCTGTCGACGGACATTTTCTTTGCCAATTTCACACACTGGTTAATCAGAATTAACGCGATATATTGGCTATTTGAAATCGCCTATCCGCAAGTTTAGCATGTTGATGCTACAGCCGTTACGGTCATCCTGTAAGCAAGGCAGCTAAGCTGAGTGCAGGTACTAACTAAAGTACATGGACCAGTGTCCTAGGGAAGCAAATATTTGTTTAGCTAGTCAGGAATTTTCCCGCATTCTATGGAGCCTGGAAGTTCATGACCGCTTTCACAAGAGCCACCTACTTGTCTCTATTCTGATCCACAGCAGTCCAGTCGACGCCCACGTCCTGTTTCTTGAAGATCCGCTTTAATATTGTCCTCCCATCGATACCTAGGTCTTTCAAGTGGGCCCTTTTCCCCAGGTTTCTAACCAAATCCCTCTACGTACCTCTTCTCTCCCCCATACTTGCCATGTGCCCAGCCCATCCAATTCTTCAATTTGGAAAGTTATTAATCTGTAATTCTTGCGAGCATCGTGCGCGTATTAAAATACTGGGAAGAAAAGATTTAAAAATATTAACGTATCTTTTTATCTCCAGTGAACTTTTGTGTATTTTGTGATGTTGTGTTGTATTGTGTTGTGTTGTGTTGCTGAAGTGTTCTCCTGGCCGCGTCTGTTTGTGAGTGTTTGTGGTGACTGTAGCGCAGACGGACGATTGTTGGTGCGTCACAAGTGTTAACCAACACTGTGTGTGTTGGTGCGTCACAAGTGTTAACCAACATTGTGTGTGTTGACAAGTTTAGACTGCCATGCTGTGAGTGATGACACCGCACAGTGTTTGTGAGGTGATGTGTGTCACGGAGTACAGAAAGGAGGATGTCACACGTGAACCGCCTTATTGGCAGCAACGCGCAATTGGTGAGTGAAACAGAGCGCTTCCTTTTTAATATTATTATTTTTCGTAATTGCCATAACGGATCGAAACATGTTGTAATCATAATGTTTTAAATGTAAAACTGCATATTGCGATATTTGTGTACATTATATATATTATTTTTTATTATTTATTATTATATATTTATTATTGAATATGTCCTTTCTACATGTCAGACTTAGATATTATATATATCATTTTTATGACTTGCGGGAAGGCCACTATTGATTTATGGTGAGTTGCAACGGCTTTGTGTCTGTCGGTCTTACTTCTGATATTTTTATAGCAATATCCCAAACTCGCATTGTCAGTACACGCATAGTAACCAAGGGCCGATATACGATTTTTCTGTCCCTCTCTCTTGTAAGTAACATTCGATCATAATGTTATTACTCTCCAAGATAGTACTCACGTGCGAAGTTTCGCTACATGTTACGCATTTATTAATCCATTTATTTTATGTATTCTGTATGTATTGTATTTTGACAGGAATTAGCGCAAATATAGTGTTCTATTTCGTATAAATGCATATAGCAGTGCCATACGAACGTCAGTACTTTTGAATATCGGAATAAAGAGAAAATAGTTGAATGCATCAAGCTGTACTTTTACCGACTACGCTATGTCGGCACCTGTAATTAGTTAATTAATTAAGTAATTAATTAAAAATATAAATACATTAATAGATTAAAAATAAAAATTAATTAACTAAAAACTTAAATAAATAAAGTTTTAACGTTAGACCTCCCCGTTGGTATGTACATGCAAAAGTGTATTTTCTCTTATTAACAGTATAGTCACAACGAACACGTGTTGGTGGTCATTGCATTGTTAATAAGCGTCAAGGTTACTTTGCAAATACATAAAAAGTTAACCGTGTTATAAGGGCAGTGCACTGCACAGAATTCCTGCTTTAGCGGACACAGTCCCCTGCTCTATATATTTTGTATTTTGTAATTTGTAAATTTCTAATACTGACATATTAAGTATACTCTGAAGTCACATAACACGGGGCCATTGGATGCGTTACTAAGTGTACTATTTTTTTTTTGTTAGGCTAATCTTCTTGTTTTTATCACAGTGAATAAGATAAGAATTTTAAAATTGTGAAAAATAGTAATCGGCACCCTACTGTGTGCAGCAATAAACACAGCAAGTCATTAGCATTGGTTAGAATTAGTAATGTGTCTGCTCGTCTCAGTCATAACTATTTGTGGTTTCAAACTAATAAATAGAAATTGTAGCCATAAACCCGTAGCGTGTTTGGTGCACTGTGTGTGCATCTAAGGTGAGATAAATCCATGATAAAGGTTCTTCTTCCAGTCTGCACTTCCTGTGTTTATGTGTGCATGGGACAGCCTAATACCTTCTACAAAATATTGTAACGCACAAAGAAGGAAAGAAAGCCTACCACTGCTACACGCGCTATATTTTATGTATTATTTCATGTGTTTCAACCATCTCTTTCGTGTAGGGTATAAGCCCAGTAAGAAAAGCAAACTTCCAGCTTCGTTTTTAAAAGCCTTTTCCCCCCACTTGTTTTTCTTTCTCTCTGAAATATGTTTTTGGTACTATTTTACTCGGTGTGACATTACCGTGGTATTTTGGTGTTATATAAAATAGTCCCCACAAACCCCCTCCTCTTTTGCTTTACTTTTGGACGAGCGGAGGGATACATCAGTAAATCACTGAGACACATGATTCACGGGAGAGCGCTCTTTTCCACATGAGACTTCTATTAGGATATATCCTTCCGCATATCATGATGAAAGGATACTTCTAAGTGGCCATAATTTGTGGTTGGTTCAGCTCTTGTATTCGGTTGACGGAATACTGCACAATGATGTATAGTGTTTTTGTTAGCCCTTTATTTTGTCATTCTTCGGTTATGAAAAGAACTCAGCGTTTCATGCGAATGTTGTTAGCATACTAATTTATCAAGCTTCCTAGACCAAACAATTATTACACGTCACTGACAGCGGTTAGAACACCTACTGCTTATCTCCGGAGGTTTTAAGAAGTATTTATCATTTGTTATAATACTTGTTATGTTCCTTGTGCTGAGGAGATGTTTAAGCTGAAACAACAATGAAAAGCAGGAAGTAATACAATAAAATCCCCTTTGTCTAGGGTTGTTAGATGACTGAATAAAGGAAAATAAAGTTTTTTTAAACGTGGAATTTGTAGATGAATAAAAGAGGTACGAAGTTTGGATTTAACCCTTTAAAGACGAAGCGTATCTGTTTTATATAAGGACTCAGTGCGTACCGCGCTGTAAACACTCTCCACTTCGGTTATAAAAACAAGTCTCTTAATGTTTTAGAAGGCAAAAGTTGCTGTTTGTTCTGAGATCCGTACAAAACACATAAACGCAATGTGGGCACCACGTAGAATTATTGAATGTTAAACCTGGTGGTATGTAAAGTTACCGCTAGGCTTTAAAAGGTTAAAGTAATCTCGTGAAGACGTGATCTGTGTAGATTGAACATTATTAATAATCGCCTTTTATAAAACCTTTTTAATTTGGCTTGCTGTTGGTATGTGTTTTAAAAGCGTAAATGAAAGTGGATCTGAGTAATAAAGTACCAAATTCGAAAAAAAAAACTTTACAGACATTATGTATATCAAAAGGTAGATAGCATTATGCTATCTACCTTTTGATATACATAATGTAGGGGGAATAGTTTGTAAAATGTGAAGTGGATTAGCCTGGTTCAAGTTTCAGCAACACGTGATGAATATCAGGGCCACGTCAGCCCAATAGGCGAAATAGGCTTAACGAATGGTTCCGAAAAATTTCGGGGAAAGATATCAGGAAGGGGGAATAAAGTATTTTGGTGATTGGACGCCACAGAAGTGGCAAGAAGAATCCATTATTACGATTACTATATATTGTAAGCGCAGTTACGTGGGGGGGGGGGGGGCAGAAACCTTAAGCTTCGGCTGTAGTGGCAAGAAACTACTTAGAGTCGGCCCTTACGGCACTGAAACGGTTCGACAGGGACAGATGCACGTGTAGTTAGCAGTATAGAGATCTGCCTTCAACAGTTCAGTTACTAATTAACCTTTTAAAGCCTAGCGATAACTTTACGTACCACCAGGTTTAACATTTAAAAATTCTACGTGGTGCCCACATTGCGTTTATGTGTTTTGTACGGATCTCAGAACAAACAGCAACTTTTGCCTTATAAAACATTAAGAGATTGGTTTTTATAACCGAAGTGGAGAGTGTTTACAGCGCGGTACGCACTGAGTCCTTATATAAAGCACACACATGATCATTAAAGGTTTAATTTTTCATCTTGTCAGTTACCCATTTTGTTTAGGAGGATGATCTATCACCATCATAAATATAGCCTTCCCGTTACGTATTCTGTAAGCCATCCAGGCATTTATTTTATAATGTAGGCAGTGGGTAAATATTCCCAGGGTTGGAATCATTGTTCCGTTTCGTAGTCCTTGCTACTTCTACCCACTCACAGCAGGTGTCGAGGTTATTTATTTTCACTTGATCACACTCAGACACACACCACAGTCGGTAGGACGCCCACAGTCGGTAGGACTCGCCTGGTCGAGGGATCGGTCCGTCTCAGAGATCTCTACCTGACAACACAAACACTCGCAAGAGACAAACACCCATGTCCCCAGTGGGATTCGAACCCACGATCCCAGCAAGCGCTCGACTGCAGACCTGCGCCTTAGACCGCGGGGCCAATGGGATCGGCGTTGAACAATTGTGAATGAGTATTATTTTGTCTCACAACTATCGTTAGTCACTTCCCATCGGCTAATTTAAAATCCTCGACGTAGAATGGAGAGCGCCTGTCTGGAAACTGACGCGAGTTGTCGGATTAAATAATGTCTTTCTTTTGGAATGTGATGGAACAATTACGTAATCATTTCTTATGTTTATTTCCTCATTCGACAAAGCAGTTATTTATTACTCACCCATTCATTTATTCATTTAGTTTGTCAGGCGTTTAATCAGTAACTCATGTAAGTAAAGTTTGCTCTTTCGATAGAAGTTATGTATGCATTGGAAACTGTAAAGATTTAGTGTCCACAGAGCAGTCGGTGTCGTGGTTATGGGTTTTCGGAATGCGACACCGTTTTGTTTAGTAGAGTGGCGCTAAGTTTTCGTAGCAATCTTCTCTCCCGTCTTCACGGTATCAGATCGCATAAGCAGGAACCGCCTAATCGTCAGTCGGTTTTTATCAAACTACACGGCGTCACATCCCGGAAAACCTAATTTTACCGATAAATTTTTATGTATGACATTAAGTATAACTACGAGAAAGAATTTTTGCTACAAAAAGACACAACGGAGAATGCCGAGGACTTTAACCCTTTAAAGACGAAGCGTATCTGTTTTATATAAGAACTCAGTGCGTACCGCGCTGTAAACACTCTCCACTTCGGTTACAAAAACCAATCTCTTAATGTGTTATAAGGCAAAAGTTGCTGTTTGTTCTGAGATCCGTACAAAACACATAAACGCAATGTGGGCACCACGTAGAATTTTTTAATGTTAAAACTGGTGGTACGTAAAGTTACCGCTAGGCTTTAACCCTTTAAAGACGAAGCGTATCTGTTTTATATAAGAACTCAGTGCGTACCGCGCTGTAAACACTCTCCACTTCGGTTACAAAAACCAATCTCTTAATGTGTTATAAGGCAAAAGTTGCTGTTTGTTCTGAGATCCGTACAAAACACATAAACGCAATGTGGGCACCACGTAGAATTTTTTAATGTTAAAACTGGTGGTATGTAAAGTTACCGCTAGGCTTTAAAAGGTTAAATATTGACACCATTGCTTTGTTATACACCTTACATATATTTGACAGAACTGCAAAATTTCGAATGTGAACAAGTATTCGTTATTCAGTGTAGACTGTGTCTATCCCATTGAATCCGATGCAGCAGTTTAAAGGATTTTGTTACATACATGTGGCATGCAAACATTTAGGTATGTAAAGTGTAATGTAATAGGAAAGGTTGGTGTGTTTATTGGAAACCGAATATGACCTGTTGCTAAATCAATATTCACCTCTATATGTCACGTGACCCTCTCATTTGGAATGTCAGTAACATGGAAAGCCTCTTTGTAGGAAACGGGAAATGAAATTAGGATACAGGATATGAAATTCACTGCAAATAAAGAGGGGTCAGTCCATACAGGGTTTTTTTTTAAATGTTCTTAAGCGGTATAATTAATGCAGAGTTGTGAAGTTCTCATGGTTGTGGCTTTAAAGATAACCGACTTCTGAGATGTGACGCCGTTTAGTTTGGTAAATGTGTTCTACATTTCAGAGGAACCCACTGCTTCCGTCTCTGTGGTATATGAATTAAGAGTTTGCGGAATGTAAATATAGGATTAGGGTGGAAAAATAATATCTGAAAAAAAAAGAAATCACTTTTGAGAACTAGTGTATTTGGAAGGATAATATTAAAATGTATTTTACAGAAAAGTGGTGGGTGGTGGTGGTCTAGGTTAATTTGGTTCTTATGATCAGGGTAAAGAAAATTCCGGTTAACTAAAGTGCAGGGAATCACAGAAAATGAAACCAACGAAATGCACCTTATGTAAGGAGAAACTCTTAATTGGTTATTGTTAGTTTGCAACATGTTTCTGCCTTTTTGGGCCATTGTCATTGAGCTTTAACCTTTTGAAGCCTAGCGGTAACTTTACGTACCACCAGGTTTAACATTAAAAAATTCTACGTGGTGCCCGCATTGCGTTTATATGTTTTGTACGGATCTCAGAACAAACAGCAACTTTTGCCTTATAAAACATTAAGAGACTGGTTTTTATAACCGAAGTGGAGAGTGTTTACAGCGCGGTACGCACTGAGTCCTTATATAAAACAGATACGCTTCGTCTTTAAAGGGTTAAGTAACTTGTATGTGCAGAAGTGTTTGGTTTACATTTTCAGTGTTTATCTTCACACACTTCTCTTTGTAATTACTTGAAGATTTTTGGTAGTGGTCCAATATGGCCGAAACGTGTAACAGACTAGTTTTAGACAATTAGTGGTTTACCGCTCATGAAAGTGCATTTTGTTGCTTGTAATTTATGTGACCTATTAAAGGAATACACGGTAGTATGCAGCACTATAAGAAAGCGCGGAGAGTTCCTAGGCTAGCTGAAGAACTGTTGGCATCTGGAGAAGTTTCCTGGTCCGTGAAGTTAGCGGGTCGGAGTTCTGGCCGAACTAATGGAGCTGGTGCGGGCTTGTGCTGGTGCTCTTTGCGCAATCCCAGATCTATGTCACATGCTTTAACTCACACACAAACGTGAAGCCTCGTTTCATCTTTCCTGTATGTGGCACCTACAGCCCCGCCCATTGTACAGTTAACACCACTCCCATTGACCGGCTATTGCAACTGCTTATCCTGTCTTTCCACCATCTCCACCACCTCGACGACCACCACCACCTCCAAGATCACCACCACCGCCACCTCCACGGCCACCACCACCACCACAACCACCTCCACCGCCTTCACCACCACCACCACGATCTTCACCGCCACCACCACCACCTTCACCACCACCGCCACCACCTTCACCACCACCGTCACCACCTTCACCACCACCACCGCCACCATCACCATCACCACCACCTTCATCACCGCCACCACCACCACCTCCACGGCCACCACAACCACCACCACCACCACCCTCACCACCACCACCGCCATCACCACCACCACCATCATCACCACCATCACCACCACCACCACCACCACCACCGCCACCACCACCACCACCAACATCACCACCACCACCAAGACCACCACCTTCACCACCACCACCGCCACCATCACCACCACCGCCACGACCATCACCACCACC